>APFE030779619.1:311029-381646 GCA_000404065.3 Pinus taeda | reverse complement strand
AAGTCTTGTCACTTCTCACAAGTCCCGGAATGAGTCCTCCAAGATGCAGGAGAGGGGTAACAGGGACGGTGAAAAACGGTGACAAATTACTGTGTAACAGTTAACACACTCTTTATTCTTTTATAAAAGAAATTTGAAAACTTGGTGTAGGAATCTTTGTTCCGGTACAGGAATCAATATCCTGATACAGGAATAGAGTACTCTAGTCCTAAGACTTAGAGAACCTGCATGAGGAAATAAATCTTCATTACAAGTGTAGGATATAATTCCAACATATAAAATTTGTTTCGGTATCGGTGCAAGAATATTGCAAGAGTACATGAATAACAACTCAGTGCAGGGAGAAAGATATATAATGAAGTCAAATATCTTCAAGGGTCTAATTATTAATCTGACATACAACTATACTGAAGATAGACATAGATTTCCATTTCAATTAATCAGGATTGCTTACAAGAGTTTGAAAGTTCCTTTCATTTATTTCTTCGCAAAAGTACTTTCTTTCATATTCCAGCACTAGAATTTATTTGGTGTAAATTGCCAGGTGATATTTTCTTTTCGATTCTGCAAGATTGTAATTAAAGGAAGTAGGAATAGAATTAGGAAAATTTCATATCATTTCTGACATTTCCTGTGCTTCGCCTCTAAGTTTACGAAACCCCCGGGTTGATGATTAAGTGTTGAAGGAGTTTGCTTAACCGCAATTTCTGCACCCAACACAAAGTCTACGAAATTTATTCAGGGAAGGAAAAGAAACTATCCTTTCCTTTTAGAATTGGAGTTGTAGTTAAAAGATGTTTTAGTTTGTCAAAACTAGCTTGACACTTCTAAATCCATTCAGATTCGGTTCCTTTCTTTTGCAGATAAGTGATTGGATAAGAAAGTTTAGAGAACCCCTCTATGAATCTCTTATAATAAAATGTGATACCCATAAAGGATCCGATTTCCTTGGCATTCTTGGTTGCTATCCATACCATGATTGCTTTTATCTTCCCAGAATCTACATCAATTCCTTCTTCTGACATTACATGTCTTAGATAATGAATTTGTTGTTGGTAAAATGAACATTTTCTATATTTAGCATATATTTCATTGTCTCTTAGAGTTTGGAGGACCATTTTCCAATGTTGGTCATGCTCTTCCTTGCTCTTTCATTATACCAGAATATCATCTATAAAGGCAATCACAAATTTATCTAGGAATGGCATTAGTATATTGTTCACGAGGCACATAACCCAAATGGCAACATTACAAACTCATAGTGCCTATAGCGGGCGTGCAAAGTTGTCTTGTGTATATCTTCATCCTTGATTATGATTTGATGATATCCTAACCTTAGTTCAATTTTAGAGAATATTGGAGCTCCTCTAACTTTGATCAAATAAGCCATCTATTCTTGGAAAGGGTTATTTATTTTTGACTTATTCAACTATCTATAATATATGAACAGTCTCAAAGTTCCATCCTTCTTTTTCACAAATAATACAAGTGTTCCCCAAGGAGATACACTTGGTCTTATGTACTTTTTGTCCAATAATTCTTGTAATTGAACCTCTAGCTCCATTAATTTAGGATCAATCATTATGTATGGGGACTTGGAAACTAGAACACTAAGTATAAGATTAGTGGTAAAGTAAATGTCCCTCCTTGTAGGAAGTCTTGGTATTGCTTGTGGAAATACATCCTTAAACTGTTATAGTACGTGAAATTCCTCTAATGGTGGCTGATGTTTATTTTCAGACAACTCTTGTACTTGGACAATGAATAGTTGACAACCTTTCCTAACATATTTCTTCATTTGTACAACAAAAAATTGTCTAACAAAAAATTCTCTTGGAATTCCTTGAACCATACAAACTTTTCCTTCATCATCAACACAGGTAAAGGAATTTTCTAAGATATTTAATATCGCTCTATGTGCTTCTAACTAGTCCATTCCTATGAGGATATCATAAGATGCTAATGGTAGGATATTCAGATTGAGGACAATTTGCAATCCATTTAGATCTATGATGCAATTCTTACTAATTTCTGTTACTTTTCTTTTAGTTCCCATGGCCAAATGTACTAACAAGGGCTTATGTTGTTTTTATTTTCTAAGTTTACACTTCTCAACTACAGTAGGGGAGACATAACTCAAGGTAGATCCCAGATCTATAAGTACATGTACATTTTTTTTCCAGATATATTACTTGCACTTCAACCATAGTTGACTAATGATCTGCCTGCCTCCCATCCAATGCAACACTGATTTTGGGTATATTACATGCTACATCATTTACTATTGATGCTTCCTAAACATGATTTAACACCATCTTATTCTTTAATGGGTTTTTTGGATAGTATCTCCATAATTTATTTTCACCAAAACCCCAACAGTTGATAGGTGGTTTTACAAACTCACTGAAATTATTGCTTCCTATAACAAATCCTCCCTTCTGACTAATATTTTTCTGTTGATTGAAATTTTTATTGTAGTTTCTTGCTTGTACATTTTTAGTAAAAGTGGGATTTTTAAACTTCTTTCTTTTGCTACAGATTTTTTTAGGTTTCTTTGACACCCATCCTTTATAATTTTCCCTATTTTTCTTGCTTTGCTTAAAACATAGTTTTGCTTTCTAATTGTTTCATCCATTATTTTTGGTCGATCAAACTCAATTCTTTCTCTATAAGAGAAAAGGTAAACAACTAACAAATTGTTAGATTTTTGCTTTCCCCTCTTTCAAGTACAAAACATATCTCAACGGTCTTAACAAACTCATCCATGGTAGGTTGTCCCAATTTCAACTCATGGAACACCCTAGATTTCACATCAAAATATCTCTTAGTTAAATACTTCTTTTTGAATTAATTTTTGAATAATTTCCAAGTTAAATTCTTGCTTCCATTTCTATTAACGTATTTGTTTTCTTCCCACCATAAGGCTACCTTACCAGTCAACTGATAGGTGGCCAACCTTTCCTTAATATTACTTGGATAATTGTACACTTCCAAGTATTTGGACATCTTCAAGATCCATGCCTCCAATCCTTCTTTAGATTCACCATAAAAATCAGGAGGTCTAATTTTATTAAACTCTCCCAGTAACTAATCTGAAAATCACTATTGAGTGATCTCACTTAGAGAATTATTGAGTGAAGGTATTATAGACTCGTGTGTTGGTGTGTGTCTATGTCATTTTAGGCAACGGATTGATCAGATTTCAAAATACATGGACACTGGAAAATGGAAAATAGTAAGAGAAACACAGTAAGCAAATGCAAGAACACAACAATTAATAAGGAGTTCACCCTATCCTCCAGGGCTACATCTCTGGTCCAACTTTCAATGGTGGCCTTCTTTTATTGTGTCTTAAAAGCAGAGATTTACAATGAGGAGCTCAATCTGAGTCTCCTGAAATAGATAATGCTTGGCAGGGTGGTTCTTGGATTCCCCAAGCCACTAGAGTACACATACTCTTTTCCTATCCAAGTCTTGACCTCTATGGTCTTTAATGGGAGGAGCCCAATGTGGTGCTCAATTCTCGATAGATCCTCTCAAAGGTTGCTTGAAGCTCTCAATCTTTCTGTCTGCTCAATGCTCCCTTAGGTCAACTCGGCTCTCTGTTTTCTTCTTCTTGCTTCACTATCTTTTCTTCACTCTCGCTCTCTCTGTCTTCATTCCTTTCTTCCTTTGTTCTGTTCTCTGTCTGTTCATGGCTTTAAAGCAAGTCTGTCTTCAACTCTTCACTTCATCTTCTGCCTCCGTCGGATCGCCTACTGCTGCTCGCTTAGAGTTCCCTGCCTCTGCGTCATCACCAACGTCTCACAGGGAGTGGCCACTTTTCCTCTCGCGAACTGTGCTAGCTCTTCCTTGTTGGTTCAGTTTTTCAGTTACATTGTAGAATGACTCATCCGCCAACTCAACAGTCAAATCGGACTTCAAACTTCTTTATGCCACAGCTTAATCCCCTGTCAAATCTGGTTCCTCCATTGGGCACAATCTCCGCCGTCAGATCTGGATCCCCCAGATCCTGCAACATTCGCTCATTTCACGCAGTTGACTTGCTCGACCGTTAGCACGCGATGAGAGGTGGTTTTCTCTCTCATCCGCCTACCACGCGTCGTGCGCTGAATGGAATCGCTCGTTTTTCTCCAAATCCGCTTACCGCCCAAGGATGCCCCCGATATACTGTTGGTTTTGGAGCGCGGGACCCGCCTTTCGCCTTAGCACTTTCCCCATGGTTTTCCTAGCTTCCATGCGACTGAGCACTTCGGGGCCTTTCCTTCTTGAGGGGTTTTGCCCAGCGGTGCGATTAGCGCTAATTGCTAATCGCGCATCAGAAATTCCCTCTGTTTCCCGATCTGGGCTTCCCAATGGCTAGTTTTTCCTCCTGCGCAGTCTCCATGGACCTCGGTCAGCACGCTTTGACCGAGGTCCTAGTCGTTCCTTGCTGGCTACAAACTGCCACTGTCTAGAGGTCTTCTTGATCGCTTTGTGTTCATAAATTCGAACTCTGTCTTGTTTTGATATAGTCATGGCACTGTGCTTATTTTCATGGATCCAATTCGGATCAAGACCTTCCCACTTAAAAGCTTTTGGACCACCAAAATTTGGTTTTCAAGCATCGACTAAGTGAGGGTACAATTGTCTCACTTGTCCAATATCTATCCACTTTGCACTGCTCAGCTCTAAACCCTTGAGCCCAATTCTAAGGTACTCAACATCTCCTCTGTGCGTCATCCTCACCTTCCTGTCTAGAACTGTGTCTTCCTGCAATTCATTAAGATATTCAGGTAGCAGGTCATCAATAGAAGGCAATTGACTCTACTCTTCGGCATCCTCAATTAGTGAAGGTTCAAGCAATCTCAAGCAATCTGCATTTACGACTGAGTAGATGTGCATGTAAGTTGGTAGATCAAGGTGCAAAAGCATTTTCACCAATCTTCTCAAGTATCCTGAAGGGTCCATACCTGATAGGCTTTAGCTTCTTACCTTCACCTTGCATCTTGTCCTTGTTGATATATAGCCAGACTTGGTCACCAACTTGGAAACTATGCTCCATCCGATGCTTGTCATGCCTTGCCTTGTATTTGGCTTGGCTCTTTTCCAGCTCTTCCTGTACTGCCTGGTGGATCTCTTGGATTTGTTCAATGAACCTAGTTGCCTTGTCCACATCACTGTGTCCCTCAACCATGGTGTCTTTACCAAAGACAAAATCCAAGGAGACCTTGGTGTGAAACCAAAATAGGTCTCAAAAGTTGATGTCTGGGTAGAAGAATGTTTTGCTCTGTTGTAAGCATGCTGCACATAACACAAACGTTCATCCCAAAGCTTAGGATGTTTGCTGCAATATCCTCTGAGTAACTAGATCATTGTCCTGTTAACTACTTCTATCTGGCCATCAGTTTGTGGATGAAAAGTTGTGCTTTTCTTCAGTTTGGTGTCCATCAGTTCCCACATACTTGACCAAAACTTCCCCACAAATTGGGTGTCTCGATCAAATACAATGGAAGTGGGTAATCCAAAATGAACCCATACATGTTCAAAGAATAGTTTTGTAGTTTGTTTAGATGTAATCTGTTTATTACAAGGTATCAAAATACACATTTTGTTGAACCTATCCACAACAACATATAGATAATCATGACCTTTCCTAGATTTAGGCAGTCCTCCAATAAAATCCATGGAAACACTTTCCCAAGGGTGAGAAGGAACTGGCAATGGAGTGTACAAGCCTAGTTTTCTGTTGCTGGGTGCTTTTAGCACACATAGTACACCCTCTTACATATCTAGAAATTGTCTCATTCATTTTTGGCCAATAACAAAATCTTTGTAGTTGTGCAACTGTTTTACTTACCCCAAAGTGACCTGATATTAGAGAAGTGTGTGATTCTCGAATTATCCTTACTCTTTCAGTTTGTGGAATGCATAACTTCCCACAATGGTATAAGAGTCGGTCCTTTACATGATAATCCAATTCTTCTACTCGTTTGCCTTGACTTAAAGTTGCATATACATCTTTAAAGTCCATATCATGAGCATATTGTTCCATGTAGCTTTCATGTAGCTCATAATTATGCTTAAGTATAGTAGATTCATTTATAATAGGTTTATATAGCATGTCTGCAACTTTATTATGTATGCCCTTCTTATATCTGATGATTAAATGAAACTTTTGTAGAAAACCCATCTATCTATAGTGTCTGGACTGCTGCAACTTAGTTTGGGAGTGTAGATATTGAAGTGGTTGATGATCAATATGTATTACTGTCTCTTTGCCCATTAAGTAATGTTTCCACTTTTTCACACTCTGTACTAATGCATACAATTCTTTATCATATGTAGGATAGTTAACTACTACAGAATCAAAAGTCTCAGAATGATAACATATGGGTTTACCGTGCTGTGTCAACACTGATCCCATGGCATAGTCACTGGCATCTGTTTGGATCTCAAATGGTCTCTGAAGATCAGGCAGTGCCAGTACAGGTGCTATACTAATCTTTTCTTTCAAGGTGTCAAAGGCTTTCTGCTGTTTCCATCCCCACTGAAACACCTTGTTCAATCCGGTTAAAGCATGTAAGGGAGCTACAATTAAGGAAAAGTTAGAAATGAACTTCCTCCAATATTGTGTTGCTCCTAAGAAGCTTCTAACTTCTGTAGCAGATTTGGGTTTTGGCCAGTTTATAATGACTGCCACCTTAGAGGGATCCATCTTCAATTCACCACCCCCTACTACATGACCCAAATAATTTAGAGATGTTTTGCCAAATTCACATTTTAAGAGTTTAACATGAAGTTTTTCTCTTTTCAAAACATCTAATTTCTGCTTAACATTCTTTAAGTGTTCTTCCCATGTATTGATAAAAATCAGAATGTCATCCAGATACACAATAACAAAATCATCAAGAAAAGGTCTGAGTACATCATTCATTAATCTCACGAAAGTAGCAGGAGCATTAGTTAAGTCAAAAGGCATAACCAGCCACTCATACAATCCGTGCTTTGGTTTGAAAGAAGTCTTCCATGCATCTTGTTTTGCAACTTTGACCTGATGGTATCCACTATGCAAGTCTAGCTTGGAGAAATAAACAACTTCCTTCAATTGATCTAAAATATCATCTATGCGAGGAAGGGGATAATGGTTTTTTTATTGTTATCTTATTCAGGGCTCGGTAATCAATGCACATTCTCCACGAGCCATCTTTCTTTCTCACCAAAACGATTGGTGACCCACATGGTGATGTGCTAGGTCTGATGAACCCTTTCTCGAGCAACTCCTGCATCTGCTTCTTGATTTTAGCATTCTCTAAAGCAGACAACCTGTACATTCCAATGTTAGGCAATGGAGCATCTTGATGCAAAATAATATCATGCACTATTTCCTTTTTGGGTGGCAAAGCTTTAGATTCTTGAAACAAGACGTCATACTCTGAAACAACCTTTTCTAAATGAGCTTGTTGTTTAGCATTACAGCGTTCAAATACATTGGTTTTTTTAGGTTTCTTTTCCTTTATAACCATCAGTAAGAATTGTTTGCATGAATTTATCATTCTTTTCATCTGCCTTGAGTTTATGAGAGTATAATTATTCTTGAGCTTATGAGCTCTTACAAAGTATTCGATTCCATCTTTAACAAGTAGATACTTGTTCTCAGCTCTATAGAAAATAGCTTTTCTATCATACAAGTAAGGACTTCCTAAAAAAATTCCACATATATCGAAAGGAATTATGTCTAACTCAACCTCATCTACAAATGTTGACCCAAAAGAAAACTTGAGTTTGTACTATCTAGTCACTTGTAGTTGTGCTTTATCATTCAACCATCCTAATGGGTATGGTTTCTTGTGAGGTGTAGTTGCTAATCCCAATTTCTTTACAATTGCTTCAGAAATTAAATTTACTTGTGAGCCACTATCAAACAAAGTATCAATCTTTTGATGTTTGGAAATAACTCGAATATGGAAAAGCTCATGTCTTTTTCTCTCATTTTCTTCATCAATAGTAGATTGTGCAAAATTACTAGTAGATGCTTCATAATTCTTACCTCTTATCCCTGTGGCTGCAATGGTTGTTTCATCTCCCGAGTCTGACCCCAAATCTTTCTGAATAGCTGCAACAATCTTCTTCTTCTTTCCCTTGAACTTCTTAGGTCTTAGCTCTAGATGCAGAATCCAACAGTGCTCATCATCATGCCCATCCTTTTTACAGTGAGTGCATGAAGTTTTGCCTTTCTATGCAGTGTTAGCCTTCTTTGCTTTCCACTTCTACTTTCTTTTCTCCTTGCTCTTGCTTGCAGTGGGTTGGGATGGTGCCCCAACTTCTGGATTTCCATTCTTTCCTCTAGCTTCTAGATGAGTAGCTTGTACAAATACCTCATCTATACTAGTGGGATTAAAGACCACCAATGTACTTCAACATAGTCTCTAATGAGTCTAATGAGATTCCTAGAATCAATGCTCTCTTTCTAAATTCTTGAGTGTACCCTTGCACACTTTGCCCTTTCGACTGTCGAAGAGTTTGCCAACTCATCATGGCTTGTTGCATGTAGGCCAATGGATAGAACTGTTTTTTGATTGCAGAAACAAATTCACTCCAGACAGAGATAGTCTTACCATGTCTTTTCATGTCAGCTTGGGTTCTGCCTTCCCACCAAACCAAGGCAGTCCCTCTAAGGCGTAGGCTTGCCAGTTGAATCTTGCTCTTGTATGAGTCGATATTCTACACTATGCAATAAACATCAATTTGTCTAATCCAATTGTCCAACTTTTCTACATTTAACTCTCCATCATATATAGGTAGATCAAATTTAACATCTAGTTTGATCAAAGATGCTTTCTTTTTGTGTTCAGGGCTGTTAGGAGGTGTGAGAAAGCTTTCCTCTTTCCCTTTTCCTTTTGAATGGTCATGAAAGTGAGACTCATCATCTCCTTTGTCTTGTTTAGAGCCTGATGAATCTTAATCTTTGTGTTTTCTAAAGTCCCTATACATTTCTTCTACCATGGACTTTATGGCTAGGAAACTATCTATGAATTGAGGGTCTGGCCCCATAGAACCTTCCTCTGACATTGTTTTCCGAGGATAGACTCTCCCAATTTCAGGATGAGTTTCAACCAACTCTCCTTCTCCTAATTTGAGCTCTGATCTAGTTAGCATTCAACAACTAAAGCAACACAAGCTTGTCTAACCTTAACAGCCTAGAGCTCTGATACCACTTGAACTGAAAATCACAATTGAGTGATCTCAGTTAGAGAATTATTGAATGAAGGTATTACAGACTCGTGTGTTGGTGTGTGTCTATGTCATTTTAGGCAACAGATCGATCAGATTGCAAAATACACAGACACTGCAAAATGGAAAACAATAAGAGAAACACAGTAAGCAAATGTAAGAACACAACAATTAATAAGGAGTTCACCCTATCCTCCAGGGCTACGTCTCCGGTCTAGCTTTTAGTGGTGGCCTTATTTTATTGTGTCTTAAAAGTAAAGATTTACAATGAGGAGCTCAATCTGAGTCTCCTGAAACAGATAATGCTTGGCAGGGTGGTTCTTGGATTCCCCAAGCCACTAGTGTACACATACTCTTTTCCTATCCAAGTCTTGACCTCTCTGGTCTTTAATGGGAGGAGCCTAATGTGGTGCTCAATTCTCGACAGATCCTCTAAGGGGTTGCTTGAACCTCTCAAGCTTTCTGTCTGCTCGATACCGCCTTAGGTCAGCTCAACTCTCTGTTTTTTGCTTCTTGCTTCACTGTCTTTTCTTCACTCTCGCTCACTCTATCTTCGTTCCTTTCTTCCTCTGTTCTATTCTATGTCTGTTCATGGCTTTACAGCCAATCTGTCTTCGTCTGTTCACTTTCTCTTCTGCCTCTGTCGGATCGATTGTTGTTGCTCGCTTGGAGTTCCCTGCCTCTGCGTCATCACCAACGTCTCACAGGGAGTGCCCACTTGTCCTCTCACGAACTACGCCAGCTCTTCCTCGTCAGTTCAGTTTTTCAGTTATTATAGAATGACTCATCCGCCAACTCAACGGTCAAATCAGACTTCAAACTTCTTTATGCCACGACTTAATCCCTTGTCAAATCCGGTTCCTTCATCGGGCGCAATCTCCGCCATCAGCTCTGGATCCCCCAGATGCTATGACATTCGCTCATTTCGTGCGGTTGACTTGCTCGACCGTTAGTGCACGATGAGAGGTGGTTTTCTCTCTCATCCACCTGCCACGTGTCATGCGCTGAATGGAATCGCTCATTTTTCTCCAAATCCCCTTACCACCCAAGGATGCCTTCAATATACTGCCGTTTTGGAGCGCGGGACCTGCCTTTCGCCTTAGCACTTTCCCCACGATTTTCCCGGCTTCCATGAGATTGAGCGCTTTGGGGCCTTTCCTTCTCGAGGGGTTTTGCACATCAGAAATGCCTTTTGTTTCCCGATCCAGGCTTCCCAACGGCCACTTTTGCCTCTTGCGCGGTCTCCATGGGCCTCGGTCAACGCACTTTGATCGAGGTCCTCGTCATTCCTTACTGGCTGCAAACTGCCACTGTCCAGAGGTCTTCCTGATCGCTTTGTGTTCATAAATTCAAAGTCTGTCTTGTTTTGATACAGTCATGGCACTTCGCTTATTTTCATGGATCGAATTCAGATCAGTAACTGATAGGATGATATGCTTTTTATAGGTAGGGAAGAGTTGTTACTTGATTTATATATGTCTTGATCACTAGATTCATTTGTTTTGCTGTCACTAGAAGTTATTGAATTGCGTCTACTTGTGGCACTAACAAATTTACTTCTAGGTATTTTTCTACAAGTCTTTTAATTGATTCTCTCACCTTCCAACTTCTTTAACATGTACCCAATGATTTCTTCTTTCTCTTCTCTAGCTTTGACTAACCTTCCCTGATTAGCCTTAATATCATCAAAATATGTTTTCAGACTCCTTTTACTTGCAACAACTCAGAATCTTGTCTTTCAACATTATTGGTTCCACCTCCAACCATTCCTAATTCAATATCATGTTCTGTATTGCCTCTTGGTGTTCCTATAGGAATTTCCCTGTTAAACTCCTTTGCCATCTTTCAACTTTACTTCTTTTCATGCAATTTGTTCATAACTAATATAAATGTTTCATTTTTTTTGTTCTAAACCCGAAAGATGCCTAATATTGTAACTATAACTCTGATACCACTTGTAAAGACTTTCTTTCTCTATATATAATTAAATTCATAATTATATTATGACTAATTAAAATTATTATAATTTTTATTTATTAACCATACAACTTTATTTCCATATCAATATTATATTAACAATTTTGCTTTTTAGAATTTTAGTTAAATTCATAATTGTATTAGGACTAGTTAAATTATTAAGAGTTTTGCATAACCACATAACTTTATTTCCATATCAATATTGTATTAACAATTCTATTTTTAGAATTTTAATTACTAAGACCACACCATACCAATGTATATAATATCATTCTATCGAATAAATGTTTTTTCTTTAGATCCCACATATTACATCGTATATGAATGTACGACTCAACTATAACTTGGAGTCTCCACCATACTTATTTTAAATTATCTCACTCCTAAACATAATTATATATACATAACTATTTTTATTTTGTGATATAATCCTCGAGCTCGGGATATTCTGGATTGCTATATGTTATAGCAAAAGGAGTGGACCTTAGTCCAATCACATTTTTGTGTATGTTTAATATCATTTTTTTTTTTTTTTTAAAGGAGAATGTTTAATATCATCGTTAGTGTTACGTGTGACCTTTAATTTTTACACAACTCTCATAAAAATTTCATACATCATTCCAAATTAAAGTTCTTGCCTATGTTATTTGGTTTGGTTTTTGCTACATATAAATATGTGAGGTATGAAGAAGGATCTAACATGAATCGAGCGAGATTAAATTTTTCAGGTGTAAATTTATTTTAGAGTGGAAAAAATAATGTGTAATTTTTTATCATTTAAATTGTATTTTCAAATGTTATAGAGATTACATAACATATGGATTGAATCATTTTATCAGATTAGTTTTTTTGTTAATAATATATTTTTAGTATATGCCAATATTAATTTATATTAAAATATTATATTATAACTTATATGGGATATTTTTATAATATATAACATTAAAATATTTTCTTTTAACATTTTTTTCTATATAAAGATATATATGAAGTTGATATCACATGTTAAAATATTTTTGAAAAGTATAAGGTTTAAACATGTTACTCATATATATATATATATATATATATATATATTACTTCTAATTATTTTAATATGAAAATTTTATTAGGTCATATAGACAACTAATTAAATATGCCTAACATATATATATATTTATTTTTTTTTATTATAGCGGACATTACTTTTCTATTTAGAAATATTTTATTTTTTATTTTTAAGAGGGATATACATACTTACACATCACATTCACAATGGGGTGTAAAATAAGCCTCTAGGTTCAATAAATGTGGGAATAAGAATCTTATTGTTTACTGCATGTGGTGGTATATATTGGTATTATTTATGATTAATTTGGTATTAACTATTCTTTTGGAGATTTCTAAGCTTGAGAGGGAATCCTATCCCTTTTTCCACGTATATACCTTTATTTGGATTGATCTACAATTCACATTATTTGTTATTTGATCGACGATCCCAGGGAATTTAGGGTTTCATCGAGGGTCTAATGACCTATCTCCACTTTGGTAATGTTGTTTCCCTTCTAATTTTCTCCTCTGGACCTTCCATTCTTTGCAACTAGGTTTTTGACTATTTTAAAATAGTGATCCTCCCCTTTCATCGACGTTAGGTTACATATGTAAATACGATAATCACCTCAGGCTCACTTCCTCCATTGTCACACACTGGCTATTGACTGTGCAATTTTTCAATGGAGTTCTTTCTCTTCTGGGAAGTGTCAATACCCTATCAAAGGTAACATTAAATTTTACTGTAATCATGATATTTCGAATTCTTCCCTAAGTTACAGTTGAGAATTATATATAATAGTATCATACACTTCATTTCCTTCTTGGAGGATTTTTTAGAAGTCTATTTTGAGTATTGAGGCTATGTACCTTTAGGTTCGCTTAGTTTCTTCGAGAGGAACTGTAAATGAACTGTAACTATTATTCAGATGTTTCGTTTTGAACAAAGGTTAGTTATTTGATTCAGAATCTTCTTAACTTTCTTCTTGTTTTGTTTCAGGTTTTCATAGGGTTCATACGGAAACCCTTATCCTTATTTCTATTAGAAATATACATGGATCGTAAGGGCATAACGAAACATTGGATTTTGTGCATAATAAGCCGGAATAATCAATCTCTAAATGGTAATAATTTGTAGTCTACATTTTCGTTTTCTTTTCTCTTTACAGACTTCAAATTATTTTCCATTATTTCTTGTTTCCTCCTAATTATTGACTGTTTTTCTGGTCTTTAAATGCAAGAAGGGTTTATATTCCTTTTATATCTCTCGTCATAGGATTTATGATGATTTTGGAAGTTATCTCATTTTGTTTGTGTTTGTATACAAATATATATTCTACAGTTGAAATTTTTCTTTTGAGTTTTTCTCTATGTTTTCCAAGACCGCCAAAAACTTCTTTTGTTTTCATAAATTTTTATCTGTGGTAGAAACCTTGGATCTGTCATGGTTTCTGACTGTAACTTGGTATTTTTCTCTATGTTTTCCAAGACCGCCAAAACTTCTTTTGTTTTCATAAATTTTTATCTGTGGTAAGAAACCTTGGATCTGTCATGGTTTCTGACTGTAACTTGGTATTCATATTTGTTATGGTAGATTCTACCTGTAGATGTCTAATTTTCATGTCTTCTATTTATTTTGTTTTTAGGGTTCTTCAGGATGTGTTCCATAATAATGATACAATTTTATTTCTTCTTATTTTCTGGCAAAACACCTCCATCAAAATTTTTGTTTGACTTCAAAATTTTTGTTTGACTTTTCTTCATCTGCATGTTTGACTTCAAAATTTTTGTTTGACTTTTCTTCATCTGCATGTAGGGTTTTTACCAAGACAAAGTGATTATCCTTGCCCAAGTAAATTTTTAGAAACTCTTCCTTCCATTCTTTTTTTTCATTGTATTCCATACATTTTAAATATATGCTCATAGTAGTTTTTATATTTATGGACATGTACGTTCACAATGCACTTCAATCCATAAGTTATTCTTCTCTGGAAGCATTTTTTAGCAGGCGGAATTTGCTACGCTTGGAGAGAAATCTAACTGAGTTGTCTTAATATTAACAGGTTATAGCATTTCTACAATTATTTTCATTATTAATTATGCATGAATAAATTGATTTTCTTACTATTGGCATAGTTTTTATTTTACTTTATTATATTTATACTTATAACCTTTCTATGGTTTTAGTTTATTTATAAATTTGACAGTTCTACTAGAATTCGAAACACAACTTTTAATCAGCGGCTGTAGGCCCATATTATTTTACTCACGGCGTAAAAATTGTTTTATAAATCTTACCATTAAGTTTAATCTTTATATCTATATCTATATATGGATTTCACACCTATATTGATCATGAGATTTTGGCTTGGTAGTATTGATTAAGATGGTTGTAAAAATGAAATATTTTTATTTCTTAATAATATTTTAAGATGGTTGTAAAAATGAAATATTTTTATTTCTTAATAATATTTTAGTTGGAATTTTTAATGTCTTAGAAAATATTTTTATAATCATTTTCTGTGATGTTTATTAGGTAATTTCTTCAGCTAATATTGTTAAATATACATTTGAATGATGCATGAATTTCTTGCAGTAATTTATTGTTATTATATTTGTCTTTATTACTTATACATCTAATAACTTGTGCTTTATATTATTGTAATCTCACTCTTCTGTTTACTTCTATTTCCGGCTGCAATATTCTTTCTAGAGATCTCTAATTAATGAGAAATACAATACTTCTAAATTCTTCTTTTGAATTTATAAATTCCTTTCTTTTACATGCAACCCATACACCTATTTCATAAATTTTCTATAAAAGCTACCACTGAAGCTTAAGTTTTTAACATTTCATTGCAGAAGAGATTCTTTTACTTCTACAAATATCTTTGTCCAAAGTCAAAGAATGCAAGTCTCGTATATGTCTTTGTTTTCAAAATAAGTGTAAATTCCAATAGATATTTTCAAAGAGATTGATATTTCCGATTTATGAAAAAGGAGAAAAATAACCATATCATTAGTTCTTATGTTTTGCTATTGAATAACAAAGATCAAGAAAAATAATAAAGGTTTCTTTTTGTTAAACCATTTATTAAAAAAAAACATTCAATTGCACAAATTGTCTAATAACAATTAACTTTTAATCTATCAAATAGTTGAAAAATAGAAGAGTTAGGACACCGACTTGCGAAGTAATTTGGAAATTAATGGTTGAATACTTTGTCTCCTCCCAACCTTAACACAACAATCATCTTGTCCCCCCGAGCAAACAAGCCTACTATCTCATCTCTATTTTTCTCACTGTTTCTCTTCAGACTCCCTAATTCTCTTCTCAGAAAATTAACAAACAAAAGCCAGAAAATTCTAGAGATATCTTCCATCTACCACTCTTTAGGTGGTTATTAACTACCTCCACCTCACCAATAAGTGGCAGGTAGTTAACTTCTCAATAATGAGCTCATGTTTCCTACTTCTGAAGACAACTTCGTGTCTTCTAAGAACATTAAATTGGCCAGTATAATAATTTCAGAGTGTTGGGCATGGAATCCCCCCACAACATGTTTTGTGGCTCAAAGCCCAAGTTTTGAGTGATATTATTGTAAAGCTCCGCGAATTGCGGGCGCGAAATGTATGTTAGAGTCATAGAGCTGTCCACCCTATGTTTGAATGTAATATCGGCCTACCCATGGTCCGCGGACCATGGGGTTGTATAAATAGAGCTAGGCTCTAAGTTGTAAAGGTATCAAATCATATCATAGAATCTAATGGATGGAATAAGATAGTGAAGCATAGAAGAAAAATATAAGTGTCTTTTGGTTCGTAGTAGTAGGTTCGTGTCTTCTAAGAACATTAAATTGGCCAGTATAATAATTTCAGAGTGTTGGGCATGGAATCCCCCCACAACATGTTTTGTGGCTCAAAGCCCAAGTTTTGAGTGATATTATTGTAAAGCTCCGCGAATTGCGGGCGCAAAATGTATGTTAGAGTCATAGAGCTGTCCACTCTATGTTTGAATGTAATATCGGCCTACCCATGGTCCGCGGACCATGGGGTTGTATAAATAGAGCTAGGCTCTAAGTTGTAAAAGTATTAGATCATATCATAGAATCTAATGGATGGAATAAGATAGTGAAGCATAGAAGAAAAATATAAGTGTCTTTTGGTTCGTAGTAGGAAGAGGCTCTAGCGCTGAGTGCGCAG
Source organism: Pinus taeda (assembly GCA_000404065.3). Taxonomy (NCBI): domain Eukaryota; kingdom Viridiplantae; phylum Streptophyta; class Pinopsida; order Pinales; family Pinaceae; genus Pinus; species Pinus taeda. The sequence continues at coordinate 365,224 of APFE030779619.1, read as the reverse complement.
AGGCCTAGTAGAGTCCGCAGCTGAGTGCGCAGACCCCTGCAGCTGAGTGCGCATGGTAGAGTTCAGTTTGTAACTAGAGAAGAGATTAATAAAGAAAGGTTTTGTTACCAATTCTGTGCATTTGTTCTGAGTTGTTACATGTTTGATATCACTTGCAATTATACTGTTTAGTTACTGCGCGCACTTATATGAATCGTGAATATTGTTAAGTATAACTAAAAGCATACAAATAAGCTAATTTAATCAACTAATATTGGATGATTTGTAAGGACTTGGGTAATAACACTGTTCGGCCCCCGAGTAGGGCTACGCGAAGGCAATATCTTAGGCTGCGAGGTACAGGGAACTGCACGTAGCAACATGCGCAACCACGAACCACTTGAAACCATCAAACATATCTAGGGTCTGGAACCCTGGTTCTAACACCCTCCCATACTACTTCGTGTGAGACCTCAGTCTGCGCTCCGCGGACTGTTGCCAAAAGGGCCAGTAGTACCGGGATTTGTTTGGCTAAATCACCTCTGAACCTGGGTCAGGCCCCAACAAGCCAACAAATGGTTCCGTTTCCAGGACCATGATCTGCATAAGGGATGTCTCATGTCGTGTCATTGGAATCCAACAAAGAAAGAAATTGAAGGGTGGTTGGACAGAAAGATTCACGAGTTCGTGGTGCAGGAAAACAAGAATCCGCGAATATCAGAGGAATAGTGGTTGGATAGCTACTTATATACGGAAATCCATGAAATTTTCTTTGCATCCTTCCCCTTTGAGTTGTATGAGTGGATCGCAAATTTAGCAGACAATCAGGGAAGGTGTAGGCTTGACAAATCGATTGTATGGACTCCAGAATTGGTGCATAGACTAGAAGCATCAGAAGATAAGATCGTGCATGCTGTGGACCATTGACTCGATCGAATTATATGAGGGTTTATCACCAAGTTCACAGTAGACACAACCATTAGCTACAGCGAGGCGGAACGACGGTTCCTCAAAGGACCGCGAGGTAAGTACATTAAATCCTTGAACACTTGGATTAAAATGCTAATGTGTGAAAAGAGGGTGATGCAAATAAATTGATGTTTGGGGCCATGCGAAGTGGGAAGATCTAAAATAGCCCCTTGGTTTCACCTCGGCAGGAAAGTGAGGAAGAGCGCGCAAAATTTTCTCCGAGAAGCGCAATCATTTTGATAAGGTAGCAAATTCTGCTCATACTACGCCCACCTACACCGCCACTGGTTTCACCATCATCACCCCCACCACCTCTGCTACCACCACAGTTCAATATGGCGAGTGCAATAAAATTGCCGGTATTCAGAGGAGTAGGGAACGAAGATCCAGACCAATTTTGGTTCACAGTAAAGGCTGTATGGGAAGCACAAGGAGTTGTGGATAACAATATAAAGAAGGCAATGCTAGTAAGTGCGTTGCAGGATCGCACACTGACATGGTACATTAAACATTCTAATGACCATCTAAACGTGGGGATCGTAGATATTCAGGCCGCGCTGAACAGGAAATTTAGCAGGCCAAAATCAGAGACACAATCGATTATCGGGTTTAAGGAAATCGCGATGCTTCCAGGCAAGACCCCATGGGATCTGGACCATAGATTGAAGAGTATGATTCACGAAGCCAACATGACCTTAACGGATGGATAGCACCGCACATGGTTTGTAGCATCACTAACACCACATTTAAGGACGACGCTATCACAGTAGAAGCTATCCACCCAGGCCGAAGATTTGGACATTGCAATGAGACTGCATGAAATCCCAATACAAGATCTTGGCCTGGGAGTCCAACAAATTCATGCGCAACTGCAAAATTTGTGTTTGGAAATGCAAAGTTTGAAACAGGATAGGACAACTCGGCCAGAGGCGCGCGAGGAGGTATGGTGCATAAAATGCAAAGGCCAGGGGCATGACAAGGACCATTGTTTATTCTTCGTGAAATACTTGGTGGGAGGAGGGCCGATGCCATTAAGACCAGAGGCATAAGTAGGACCAAGTGCGGCGCCTGCATTATGGTGTGCGATTATTCAAATAGGAGGAAAACACACTATAGATAACTGTCACCTATTACAGAAGTATACATAGATGTCCCAACAATTGTTCTATAATTTCTGTAGGTCAGTAGGCCATGATGAGCACACCTGCAGAAGTTACGAGCTAATGATGGATCAGACTCCGGCCTATAGAGTACAGACCAAAATGTGAGCCCTCGATCCAAATGTAGGGATGGTGTGCATTGGATTTCAAGGGCGCAGACGAGGTCAAGGTGGAATGGGATTAGGAAGGGGTTGCAGATAGCTGATTTTTTACAATTGCGGAGGGCCCGAGCATTATGACCACGATTGTACAAATATGACGAGAGCATCATGTTTATATTGTACCCAATTTGATCACGAGATGCAGGACTACCCTACACTAATAATGAGGTTGCGCGATAAAGGAGTCCTCCAACCTCCCCCGACTTAGAACCTACAAATGATGAGGTCTGAGCCGTGAGAAGAGGACCCGAATGTAAACATCATGCTTCGAAGTGTTATCATGACAAGAGATGACAAAGGTAAGCAACCTAAAGAAAGTGCGTGGGTTCGTAAGACTTCTACAAAGGAACCTGAATTTGATTTGGAGTGCATGAAGGAGACATTCATGGAAGCTAAGAAGAGCTTCATGGAGGCCTCCACTTCAGGTAGTAAGGATCAACTAGAATTGGGGATGGATCCTTCAATGCTCACTACCTTTCTGGAGACATGCATGAAACTGCTGCGCGACAGCAAAGTAGTGAAAGGACTGCAAGAACTCATCACTAGGTGCATTGGGTCAGAAGAACCGTGCGTAGTCCAGAAGTTCGGAAAGCATGCATTGCGAACAGGAAGGGAAATGAGATTGACTACGCAAATCATAGAATATGAAGTGGATCAAGTGATTTTGGATTTAGGATCAGACGTGAATGTACTGCCAAAGCAGACCCAAGAATGCATGGGTAGGCCCACGTTGTAATTGTCCCCTATTCAATTGCGAATGGTGAACCAACAGAAGATCCTACTCATGGGGAGATTGGAGGGAATAACGATAGACATCGAGGTGCGAGTGTGCTTGCAGATTTTGAGGTGATAGAGATTGTCGATGACAATAATCCCTATCCCGTGCTACTGGGAATAGATTGGGCCACTGATATGAATAGAGTGATAAATCTGAAGAAGCGCAAAATGATTATCGAGAAAAAATCACTACGCGTAGTGGTACATTTCGAGCTTGCAGAAAGAGCGCGCTACACAGAACCGGTGCGCGACGATGGTAGTGATGACAATCTTGACTGTATCTACAAGATAACCGTGTGAGAGCAGGATTGGGTGGATCCAATAGCAGATGGTAGGATTTCGTGGGAGCGCGAAAGCTCCTGCACTTCAGAGTCGGACGAAGAAATAGAACGATGACAGAACTGGTTACACGAGGTAACCACGCTCAATTATTACATGATGGTAAGATCACTGCATGATCTGATATTGACCCTATGAGTGACACCAGTTGAAGATTTATTTAACAAAAGGTATTACAGACTCATGTGCTGGTGTGTGTTGTGTGTTATTTAAGCAACGGATTGATCAGATTGCTAATACACAGACTTTAAATGGAAAAGACAACAGAGAAATACAGTAAGCAACCATAAAGACACAAGCAATTTTAATAAGGAGTTCACCCTATTCTCCAGGGCTACATCTTCGGTCCATCTCTCAGTGGTGGCCTTGTTTTATTGTGTCTTTAAATAGAGAATTACAATATAGGGATTCATTGTGAGTTCTCCTAAAGCAGGTTTTGCTTGGCAGGGTGGTTCTTGGATTCCCCAAGCCACTGGAGTACAAAGTCTCTTCTTCCCACCAGCTCTGTGACCTTCTGGTCTACAGTGGTAAGAGCCCAACGTGGTGCTCAGCTCGGACAGATCCCTCTATGGGATGGCTCGAATCTCTCAAGCTCGGTGGTGCTCAATGCTGCCGCTGCGTCAGCTCGGCCCTCTGTCTCTTCTTGCTTTACTGCCTTCTTCTCTGTGTATTCCATCCTCCTCTCAGGATTTTGGTCTTTTTTCTTCATCTCTCGGACTTCACTCCAACTTGACTATGTATTCTGTCTCTATTCATGGCTTTTAGCCATTTGTTTCCATGCCTGTTTGGTTCCTCTTCTGCCTCTGTCGATTCGCCTTCTGTAGTTGCACTTGGAGTTCCCTGTTCGGTGTCAGCATGAACGCTCAGGGAGTGGCCACGTGTCCTCATCTGAACAACACCAGCCTACTCATCGGTTTGTTTCTTCAGTTACGTCATGGATGCATTCTTCCTCCAATGTGGCGGTCAAACGGATTCCAAATCCCTTTTAGAACGTGGCTTAATTCCCTGTCGATTCTGCTTCCTCCATCGGGCACAATCTCAGCCATTCGATTTGGGCTCCCCGAGATCCAACATCATACGCACGTCCCATGTAGTTGACTTGCTCGACTGATAATGTGCGATCAACGATGGTTTTCTCTCACCTCCACTGCCACGTGTCGATCGTTAAGTGGGATCGCTCTGCTTCCTACAAAACCGTTTACCATTTGAGGGTGCTCCAATCAATACCGACGGTTTGCAGAGTGTGGGTCCCACCTTTGTCCTTTTAGTGCTTTTCATTTCTCCACTCGCAGTCTCCGGCTCCCAACACGACCGAGTGCTTAAGCCTCCTCCATTTCGGCCCTGTTCGCCCAACGATGCGCGATTATGCTAATCGCGCATAAAAAATCACCTTCTTTTCCCGATCCGGGACTCCCAAGGGCTACTTTGACCTCCTGCGCAGTCTCCATGGGCCTCGGTCAACGCACTTTGACCGAGGTCCTCGTCGTTCCACGCTGGCTACCATTGCCACTAGATCAGGGTGTTTTTGATCATTGTTTTTGGAATTTTAGAGATTCGTCTCGACCTGATACAGTCATGGTTCTTTGTCAGTCTTTAATGGATCCAATTCGGATCACGAACTTCCCACTGAAAGAGCTTTTGGACCACCAAAAGTTGGTTTTCAAGGATCGACTAAGTGAGGGTGTTGCTTTCTCACTCGTCCAATCTCAATCCACTTCACACTGCTTGGCTTCGAACCTTTGAGCCCAATCCTGAGGTTTTCCACTTGTCCATTGCGCGTCGTCCTTACCTTCTTGTCCAACACTGTGTCTTCCCGTAATTCGTTAAGATATTCAGGTAGCAGGTCATCAACAAGAGGGAATTGACTCTGCTCTTCAGGGTCCTCAATCATCAAAGGTTCAAACAAACTCAAGAAATCTGCGTTCATGATTGAGTAGATGTGCATGTAAGTTGGTAGATCAAGGTGAAAAGCATTTTCACCAATCTTCTCAAGTATCCTAAAGGGTCCATACCTGATAGGTTTTAGCTTTTTACTTTCACCTTGCATCCTATCCTTGCTGATATACAACCAGACTTGGTCTCCAGCTTGAAAACTATGCTCCATCCGATGCTTATCGTGCCTAGCCTTATACTTGGCCTGGCTCTTTTCTAGCTATTTCTGTACTGCCTCGTGGATCTCTTGGATCTGTTCAATGAACCTAGTTGCCTTCTCCACATCACTGTGTCTATCAACCATGGTATCTTTACCAAAGACAAAATCCAAAGGAGACCTTGGTATGAAACAAAAACAGGTCTCAAAAGGAGATCTCTGTGTAGAAGAGTGTTTAGCTCTATTGTAAGCATGTTGCATATAACACAAGTGTTCATCCCAAAGCTTAGGGTGTTTGCTGCAATATCCTCTCAGTAACTGGATCACCGTCATGTTAACTACTTCTGTCTGGCCATTTGTTTGTGGATGAAAAGATGTACTTTTCTTTAATTTGGTGTCCATTAGTTCCCACAGACTTGACCAAAACTTCCCCACAAATCGGGTGTCACGATTAGATACAATAGACGTGGGTAATCCAAAATGAACCCATACATGTTCAAAGAACAATTTTGCAGTTTTTTCAACTGTAATCTGTTTACTACAGGGTATCAAAATACACATTTTGCTGAACCTATCCATAACAACGTATAGATAATCATGACGTTTCCTAGATTTAGGCAGTCCTCCAACAAAATCCATGGAAATGCTTTCCCAAGGGTGAGAAGGAACTGGCAATGGAGTGTACAAGCCTATTTTTTTGTTGCTGGGCTTGCTTTTCGCACACATAGCACATCCCTTTACATATCTAGAAACTGTCTCACTCATTCTCGGCGAATAGCAGAACCTTTGCAGCTATGCAACTGTTTTACATACCCCAAAGTGACCTGATATCAGAGAAGTGTGTGCTTCCCTAATTATCTTTACTCTCTCAGTTTGTGGAATGCAGAGTTTCCCACAATGATATAAGAGTCGTTCCTTCATGTGATAGTCCAATTCTTCTATTCTTTTGCCTTGACTCAAAGTTGCATATACATCTTTAAAGTCCATGTCCTGAGCATAATTTTCTATGTAGCTTTCATGCAGCACAGAATTATGCTTAAGTATGGTAGATGCATTTATAATGGGTCTAGATAACATGTCTGCAACCTTGTTATGTATGCCCTTTTTATATCTGATGACTAAACGAAACTGTTGTAGAAAACCCATCCATCTGTAATATCTTCATTGCTGCAACTTAGTTTGGGAGTGTAGGTATTGAAGTGGTTGATGATCAGTATGTATTACTGTTTCTTTGCCCATTAAGTAATGTTTCCACTTTTTCACACTCTGAACTAATGCATAGAATTCTTTCTCATATGTAGGATAGTTAACTACTGCAGGATTAAAAGTCTTAGAATGATAACATATGGGGTTATCGTGCTATGTCAACACTGCTCCCATGGCATAGTCACTGGCATCAGTTTGGATCTCAAATGGTGTTTCTAGATCTGGCAGTGCTAGTACAGGTGCTGTACTAATTTTTTCTTTCAAGGCGTCGAAGGCTTTCTATTGTTTGCCTCCCCACTGAAACACCTTGTTCAATCCTGTCAAGGCATGTAAGGGAGATGCAATTGAGGAAAAATTTGAAATGAACTTCCTCCAATATTGTGCTGCTCCTAAGAAGCTTCTCACTTCTGTAGCAGACTTAGGTTTAGGCCAGTTTACAATGACTGCCACTTTAGAGGGATCTATTTTCAATTCACCTCCCCCTACTATATGACCCAAATAATTTAGAGAGGTTTTGCCAAATTCACATTTGGAGAGTTTAACATAAAGTTTTTCTCTTTTTCAAAACATCTAATGTCTGCTTAACATGCCTTAAATGTTCTTCCCATGTTTTACTAAAATTCAGAATGTCATCCAGATACACAATAACAAATTCATCAAGAAAAAGTCTGAGTACGTCATTCATTAATCTCATGAAAGTAGCAGGGGCATTGGTCAAGCCAAAAGGCATAACCAACCATTCATACAATCCCTGCTTTGTTTTGAAAGCAGTCTTCCATGCATCTTGCTCTGCAACTCTGACCTGATGGTATCCATTGTGCAAATCTAGCTTGGTGAAATAAACAACTTCCTTTAGTTGATCCAAAAGATCATCTATGCGAGGAAGGGGATAACGATTTTTTATTGTTATCTTATTCAATGATCGGTAGTCAATGCACATTCTCCACGAGCCATATTTCTTTCTCACCAAAATGATTGGTGACCCACATGGTGATGTGCTAGGCCTGATGAACCCTTTCTTGAGCGACTCCTGCACCTGCTTCTTGATTTCAGCATTCTCTAAAGCAGACAACCTTTTATACCTGTGGTTGCAATGATTGTTTCATCTCCCGAGTCTGACCCCAAATCTTTCTGAATAGCTGCAACAATCTTCTTCTTCTTGCCCTCGGACTTCTTAGGTCTCAGCTCTGGATGCAGAATCCAACAATGCTCATCATCATGCCCATCCTTTTTATAGTGAGTGCATGAAGCTTTTATTTTCTGTGCAGTGTTAGCCTTCCTTGCTTTCCACTTCTACATTCTTTTCTCCTTGCTCTTGCTTACAGTGGGTTGTGATGGTCCCCCAACTTCTGGATTTCCATTCTTTCCTCTAGCTTTTAGATGAGTAGCTTGTACATATACCTCATCTATACTAGTGGGATTAAACATGAGGATGGTATGCCTCATGTAGCTGTGTAGGCCACCAATGTACTTCAAAAGAGTTTCTAGTGAGTCTAATGAGATACCCAACATCAATGCTCTCTTTCTAAACTCTTGAGTATACCCTTGCACACTTTTCCCTTTCAACCGCCGTAGGGTTTGCCAACTCATCATGGCTTGTTGCATGTAGGCCAATGGATGGAACTATTTTTTGATTGCAGCAACAACTTCACTCTAGACAGAGATGGTCTTACCATGCTTCTTCATATCAGCTTGGATTCTGCCTTCCCACCAAACCAAGGCAGTGCCTCCTAGGCGTAAGCTTGCTAGCTGAATCTTACTCTTGTACGAGTCTATGTTATGTACCCTGCAATACACATCAATTTGTCCAATCTAATTGTCCAACTTTTCAGCATTTAGCTCTCCATCATATATAGGCAAATCAAATTTAACATCTAACTTAATCCAAGATGCTTTCTGATTATGCACAGGGCTACTAGGAGGTGTGGGAAAGCTTTCTTCTTTCCTTTTCCCTTTTGAGTGGTCATGGGAATGAGATTCATCTTTTTCTTTATCTTGTTTAGAGCCTGATGAATCTTCATCCTTATGCTTTCTAAAGTCCCTATACATTTCTTCTACCATAGACTTTATAGCTAGGAAACTTTCTATGAATTGAGGGTCTGGCCCCATAGAACCTTCCGCTGACATTGTCTTCTGAGGATAGACTCTCCCAATTTTAGGATTAGTTTCCACCAACTCTCCTTCTCCTAATTTGAGCTTTGATCTAGTGAGCATTCACAGCTAAACCAACACAAGCTTGTCTAACCTTACACCTACTTCTCTGATACCACTTGATCTAATATTCACCCTATGAGTGACACCAGTTGAAGATTTATTTAACAACTGGTATTATAGACTCATGTGATGGTGTGTGTTCTGTGTTATTTAAGCAACGGATTGATCAGATTGCTAATACACAGACATTTAAATGGACAAGACAATAGAGAAATACAACAAGTAACCATAAAGACACAAGCAATTTTAATAAGGAGTTCACCCTATTCTCCAAGGCTATGTCTCCGATCTAGCTTTCAGTGGTGGCCTTGTTTTATTGTGTCTTGAAACAGAGAATTACAATACAGGGACTCAATGTGAGTTCTCCTGAAGCAGGTTTTTCTTGGAAGGGTGGTTCTTGGATTCCCCAAGCCACTGGAGTACACAGTATCTTCTTTCCCACCAGCTCTGTGACCTTCTGGTCTACAGTGGTAAGAGCCCAACGTGGTGCTTAGCCCAGACAGATCCCTCTATGGGGTGGCTCGAATCTCTCAAGCTCGGTGGTGTTCGATGCTGCCGCTGCGTCTGCTGCCACTGCGTCAGCTTGACCCTCTGTCTCTTCCTACTTTTCTCTTGCTTTACTGCCTTCTTCTCTGTGTATTCCGTCCTCCTCTCAAGATTCTGGTCTTTTTTTCTTCGTCTCTTGGACTTTAATCCGACTTGACTGTGTATTCTGTCTCTATTCATGGCTTTTAGCCATTAGTTTCCATGCCTGTTCGGTTACTCTTCCGCCTTTGTCGATTCTCCTTCTGCAGCTGCGCTTGGAGTTCCTTGTTCGGCGACAGCATGAACGCTCAGGGAGTGGCCACGTGTCCTCATCTGAATAGTACTAGCCTGCTCGTCGGTTTGTTTCTTTAGTTACATCATGGATGTGTTCTTCCTCCACCGTGGCGGTCAACAGATTCCAAATCCCTTTTAGAATGCGGCTTAATTCCCTGTTGATTCTGCTTCCTTCATCGGGCACAATCTCAACCGTCTGATTTGGGCTCCGCTAGATCCAACGTCATACGCACGTCCCGTGCGGTTGTCTTGCTCGACCGATAATGTGTGATCAACGACAATTTTCTCTCACCTTCGCTGCCATGCGTCGATCATTAAGTGGGATCGCTCTGCTTCCTCCAAAACCGTTTACTGTTTGAGGGCGCTCTGATCAATACCACTGGTTTCCAGAGTGCGGGTCCTGCCTTTGTCCTTTTAGCACTTTTCGTTTCTCCACCCGTGATTCTCTGGCTCCCAACGCGATCGAGTGCTTCAGGCTCCTCCATTTCGGCCCTGTTCGCCCAGTGATGCGGGATTACGCTAATCGCACATAAAAAATCACCTCCTTTTCCCGATCCGGGGCTCCCAAGGGCTACTTTAACCTCCTGTGCAGTCTCCATGGGCCTCAGTCAACACGCTTTGATTGAGGTCCTCGTCGTTCCACACTGGTTGCTATTGCCACTAGTTCAGGGTGTTTTTGATCGTTGTTTTTGGAATTTTAGAGATTCGTCCCAACTTGATACAATCATGGTTCTTTGTCAGTCTTTAATGGATCCAATTCGGATCACTGTGCTGCATGACAACAGAGGCAAGGGCTCTGTCTATGTATGATGGGTTGACAACGATGGATGAATTCTTGAACAAATTTGAAAGCGAAGTGCCAGAACAATAGCGGTTTGGTGCTTTGAAATGGGCACTGTGCGCTACGCCTGCAAAGTGGTGGGGTTCGAACCAACAGAGTTTCGGGGACTGGCGCGAATGCAGAAAGATGATGCGCTTATGATTTGGGAAGCCTCAGATGATGATGGAAGCCAGGGAGGATGGGTGAAACAGCTTGCGCGCCCACCTTTCCAGATGGGTACAGGTGTATGGTATGCAGCCTGCACGAACGCACACCGCTCTCACGATAGGAAACATGAACTACAAGCATAAGCAGGCAAGACAAGTGCGCACACGACAAAGTATGATAAAAGCTAGCATGCCAAAAACCATACACAGGGAAGCCTTTAACAAGGTGTACGAAGTGCTAATAGGGTCCACCATGTGAGACGTACCGATTGGGACCTGCACGTACCAACGATTGTATGGGCTTATAGGAACATGTGTAAAACTTTGACCGCACAAGAGCTTCCGAAGCTGAAGTATGAAGCAGGGCCTATAGTCCCTGTGGAGCATGCGAAGACAAGTCTGCACGTAACAACACCTGCAGATACGATGGTCCACGTAGACCGGAATGAAGAAATCACATAGCTACGAGAAACAGAACATATAAGACTTAAAGAAAAAATCCAATGGGGAAACTCTAGACTTCGTGAACTTGAAAAAGACCGGGTACGGCTAAGGGTGAAAAGCGCTTTAATGGACACAGAAGTCAAGAAGCTGGAAAACGAAATAAAGGAAGCATTTATCATCAAAAAACCGAGGATGGCAAGGTAAGGTGCATACAATCATACTGACAAATTGGAAAACTATTGTCGTGAACTGGTTAGTCTGCTACCTTGGCTTGCACTGCATATCACCAAATGTTGTGACCAGGTAGTGCATTGCAAATAGTAGAGTGCGCGATGCCGATCACCACAATGGAAGATGGGGATTCTCCGCGAACCATGCTGGAGGAAGGGATGGAGCCCCGCATGGGTGGTGCGACCACCTTACTAGCCGTAGGAAGAACAGTCTTACCGCTCGAGGCAGTTGAAAGGGAGCGCGGGACTATAAAATACTCTGCCTGGGCACTGCGTGATATTGGAAATGCGCGCAGAATCAGAACGTCACAGGGTTCATGATCGCGCATGGAGGGCTGCACTGCCGCGCGGGTTGGCTGGGAAGTGACCATTGGTGTCACTATTGATGATGGGATGTTTGATTTGAGGCCAAATGGAGTGGGCAACGGGCATTTAGACACGAGTTATGGGAAATATTTGGGAAAATCTGCCGCCAAGAAAGCATTAATGGCCTGAAATTGGGGGGAATGGTTGAATTTGAATTCAAAAGGCACTATAAAACTCAAAGGACTGACTAATGAACAATACTTGGTCATTTGTGAATTGAGCACTTGAGCAGAACACAGAGCATTGAGAGCCGAGTGATAATTGAGCCCCTAAGTTCGCGAGAGACAGAATACAACCTAGAGATGATGATGGCCACCAAGGATGGGTTGGGAATTGAAGAGGTAACTGTTGATGAGGTCGCGCAGACCCAATGGTGGAGGATGTTCCAGAAGGCACCGCTGTGGTGACAGAAATCCCAAAAACACTGCGAACACCGAGGCCCAAGAAGGATAAACAGGCAATGGGTCCAGTACGCATGTCCTTGAGGAATATGTGGCACAACAAACTATCCATGGTAGAGAAGGGGAAAGCAGTCACAATAGAAATAGATGAGGAAGAAGAATACTTGTAGGCCCTGATTGCCGCAATAGAAGAAGAAGAAGACATGGAGGAGGATATCCAACCGTTGCGCTCTACCACAAAACTGCTAGCTCATGTCCCTCTGTGAAAGGGGAAAACCAAAGTGCCAAAGGATCTGGACGAAATGAAGAGTTCACTCCAGACCTCACTCCTCCCTGATGGCATTACATTTGAGGGCATGCACCTAGGCCGTGTACCAACCATGAAATTTGAAGACTGGGACCTCATTGACAGTGAGAAATTCCCACACCTAGAGACCAAGAACTTAATGAAGCAAAACACCGAGGGGGCAGTGATAATGTTAGAGCCACGGAAGTTGTTGCATGGTGTGGAAAAGGCCGGGTTACTACACTTGTTATGGATACCACATTTCCACCGCACACCCATCACCATTTTCGTCATCACTTGTTAGTTCCAGTCTTCGTAGCCTGTCACCAGGGATCAAAATGGGCTCTTACTATGTATGGTTTTTAGAGATATTTTGCACATGATCTTCAGTGAAAAACATGTCATAAGCATGTTCATCAGAATCAGCTCGGAAAAATCTTTCCAACGGTATATCACACTCCCAAAATTGCCTCCCAGATTAGAATATATGATCAAATGAAGGATTGACTCTTGTTTATCAAAATTCACTGAATGGATAAAAGGCAAAGAAGACCAAGAGGAAACAGAATTCTGAGCCTACATTAGATAAGCATGTTGCAGGGCCTATCTAGGAAGGTTTGTCTGGGATGATGTCACTGCCCCTTTCTTCTAACATGGATACTTTCAAAAGCCTTTGGTGAGATGGCTCTATGCCTATTGAAACCCTAAAAGTCATTCTTCCATGAAATCCATGATGCTAGAACTTGATAAAATTGCAAATTCAGAGGCTTCTAGTATGGCATCGGTATGTTCAGATGTTGAAATTATTGCAGTAGGCAACCACTAATGCTTTGGTTTGAATGATGGCACTAGAACTGATGCTCTCCCAGCATCTGGAAAAATTGAAATTCAGGGGAATATGAAATGGTCCTATTTAATCAATATATTGTTGTTATCAGAATTTCACTTAAGCTCATAACACCCTTGCATATAGTGAAAGAAAGAGAAGTATGGCAATCTCACAATGGCAAAAGTGTCAGAGAACATTAAAGAAAAGCACCTGCAAGAATTCCTCAATCAGAATTATAGTTTTGTTGGAATCTTTGTAGTAGTAATGTTTTCAATCAAGAAATGAATTTTAATGGGATATGAACTCTGGAAGCCATACCTTCATGCCATGATGGAATGTGACATGAAAGCAGTAAGTATAGGTTCAAAGAGTAAAACATAAGTTTTGGAGACTTGCTTGCAGCAGGATTTCAAGAGACTGCCGAGGCCATCAAACCATTGAAGCACTTGGATGAGGAAGGGTGTGTGTTAGCTTTATATAGGGCGAAGGAAAACCTGTGACATGCTCTAAAGTCATTATATATAACATTGTTTGAGCGATTGAATGCACCCTGGTGGCTTGAAATTCTTGGATGATATCCAAGTGGGTTTTAATGGAGCTATCGGAGAGGAAAACATTCCATTCATGAGATCCTTAGATTCATATTTAAAGACAACAACTAGCAACATGAGTGAGTCCAGCTGTTCTCAAACTCCATTGCATTACCTGAGATGATTATGCATCTTTATTGGAGAAGATTGTGGCATATGAAGCTATACATCCTATTAGCAAACTCCATGATTTTAAAGCTTAGCTCCAAGTTCCATGCGCCCCTGCATCCACAACAAACACAAATCAATCCAAGGTGGAGGCACTGCGTGTTTCCTCTTGGCGCTGTGCACTCCCTTCAAGCACTGCGCGTTTCCTCTTGGTGCTGTGCACTCCCTTGAGGTGCCGCACGTTTCCTCTTGGCGTAGTGCACTCCCTTCAGGCGCTGCGTGTTTCCTCTTAGTGCTACGCGTAGCCTTTGGGTGTGATATCCCACCCACCTCGCCTTGATGATATCCAGGTCCAGAGTCTGTTCTTGGAGCTATTATGGATGGGATTAATTCAGAACAATGTGAATGGTTAGCTAGGGAAGGGGAAAACCATTTTTCAAATTCCGTCAACTGGACTAGACTGGACAAAAAGATACATCCCCAATTTTCCGTTCATACCGTCTGCTCCCCTATTTGAAAGCCACACAGGAGTCATATAGTCAATTTCATTTTACGCCTTTAGTTTTGAAATTGCAAAGGGTGCTAAGAGTTACAAAGTTTAGCAAGGATTTAAAAGCATCGACTATGAATTTGACATAGTTGGCATAAATCCCCAGGGATAGAATTCACAAGTTGATGAAGCAATGGTCAAATAGGGCTGTTTCTATTGTATTCATTTGAGGTTCTGGTTCAACGAGTAGAGACTGCAGAGGCAATTTTGACTGCACAGGAATTGGTAACAAGAAGGCTTGGATTGGATTGAGATTGATAATGGTGTTGCACTTAATGTTGTCTTAATGCTATTGTTGCTTCAGTGGGTGGTTATAGTTAAAATGAAGTCCTGGGAAGCTCATTGATAGGACAATGAGGCAGAAATGGTGATCAGGTGGATACATTTTCAAAATCTTTAGTGTATTGTTAGGTTTCACTCCCTTACTGGAATTAGGATGATGCTTATGGAGGTTTTTGAGGAGCTTATTGTATGATTAAAGAAGTGCCAGCTAGGAGTTGATTCCCAGTATCTACAGCATTCGATGAGAATCATGTTCAAAATTCAACGTTTCTAGGTTTCCAAAGCATCTAGTGAAAAAGTGGAAACAACTCGTCAAATGGCTACAAAATCAGCAGGAAGATCTTCAGATCCATTTTCTGGGGGAACAAGAACTGCAGGTTGATCAACTAACTCCAAAATTCGTGCAGGCAAGTGCAAGGTGGCAATTAAAGGGAAAATTTTGTGGAATTCCACCCTTAAAGGAAGCAGATCTTGACCAAAATTCACTGGTTTTGGTTTTCAAAACAACTCTATTTGCCATAGTTCACGAGAGTTTTATTCAATGTTGTTTAGTTTATGATAGGATTTTATTATTATTTTTTATTTTTTATTTCCTATGTTGAGGAAATCAAAATAGATTTGTAATTTAGTATATATAGGATTATTTTTAAAAGATAGAGGTTCGATTTTTGTAATAGGAAGATGCTTTGGACTGTGTATAGTTTCCTTGAATATTATTTTAATAAACAGTTTTTGCCCTTTAGACCTAGGATCCATCAGGGTGTTAATGTCTAGTATGTTTTTCCAATAATTCACTTAGATATTTTGTTTTCTCGACCTTGTTATAGCATTATCTAAGAGAGGTGTTAGGAATTCATCTACACATGATGCTCCTTTCATGATGATTTTGTTGTTAAATGTAGTGGTTGTCTTTGCATAATCCATCCTATGTTAGATGCTCTGTTGAGAAACCCTGTGTTTCTCTTTCATCTAACGCTGCTACTATAGATCCATCCCCTGTTTGATGCCTGCAAGGCAGCAACTTTCTCCCTTATTCTTCTCACATTTGCAATATTTTATCTTGCTGAACATTGCACTTACTTTGCCCCAAGTTTGTTGGCAGAAACTGGCATCGTCTCCATAGCCCAATGGTCCTTTCTCTTGCTGTTTTCGACCCAAAAACCTTTCAAACAAATCCCCACACTCCATATCTAGCCTAAGAATCAGTTATCACAACCACATTTTGTTGGCAAAGAGAGAGCCCTCTCTGGTCTAGCGGGGCTAGATGCCAGATCGAAAGCTTGGTCTGTGGTTACCTCAGGGTTGCCTCTTCTCAGCCTTGAGGTTCATTCTGAGTGCTAACAATGGGATGTTCGATTTGAGGCCAAATGGAGTGGGCGACGGGCATTTAAGATGCGAGTTATGGGCAAGATTTGGGAAAATCTGCCCCCAAGAAAGCATTAATGGCCTGAAATTCGGGGAACAGTCGAATTCGAATTCGAAAGGTGCTATAAAACTCAAAGGGCTAGCCAACGAACAACACTTGGTCATTTGAGAGTTGAGCAGAGCATAGAGCATTGAGAGCCAAGCGATAATTGAGCCCCTAAGTTCGCGAGAGACAATACATCCTAGAGATGATGGCGACCACTAAGGATGGGTTGGGAATTGAAGAGGTAACCGCCGGTGAGGCCGCACAGACCCAAGTGGTGGAGGATGTTCCAAAAGGCACCGGGGTGGTGACAGAAATCCCCAAAACACCACAAAAACCGAGGCCCAAGAATGATAAACAGGGAATGGGTCCAGTACGCATGTCCCCGAGGAATCTGTGACACAACAAACTATCCATGGCAGAGAAGGGGAAAGTAGTGACAATAGAAACAGATGAGGAAGAAGAAGACTTGCAGGCCCTGATTTCCATAGCAGAAGAAGAAGAAGACATGGAGGAGGATATCCAACCATCGCGCTCTGCAACAAAACTACCAGTGTATGTCCCTCTGTGGAAACGTAAAAACAAAGTGCTGAAGGATCTGGACGAAACGAAGAGTTCACTCCAGACCCTACTCCTCCCCGATGGCATTGTATTTGAGGGCACGCTCCTAGGCCGCGTACCAACCATAAAATTTGAAGACTAGGACCTCATTGACAGTGAGAATTTCCCGCACCTAGAGACTAGGAACTTAATGAAGTAGAACATCGAGGGGGCGGTGATAACATTAGAGCTGCGGAAATGGCTGTGCGGTGTGGAAAAGGCCAGGTTGCTGCACTTGTTATGGATACCACATTTCCACCGCGTGCCCATCACCATTTTCGTCATCAGGCAGCTGCTTTGCCTGGTGCATGATGGTTATCTATGGCTGGAGGAGCCTATTCCCATCACAGCAGACCTCATTCACCGTATCTCTCGGCTCCCCTATAAAGGAAAGGACCCCGTGACTATAGCCGAAAAAGGTAGCGATTTGGCTCTTGCAGAATCTATGAAGGCAAAATATAAGCTGGAGAAGAAGAAGAGGGACTACACCATCTCCAACATCAAGGACAAAGGGGTGCATGTAGCAACCCAACTCCTAGCCGACAAAATTATGAGGAAGTGTTGCGCTGATAAGGTACCGGCGCCGATGGTCGCACTAGCCTAGAAATGCACGGAGGGGGTCCAGTTCAACTGGTCTGAATTCCTCTGCAAGGAATTTTTGACAAACTGTCGCAAAGCCTAGGAATAGGGTAAGACCTTCCACTACGCGTGGTTGCTATTATCCATATTGCTAGTAGCGGGAGAACTGCAGAGGACAATCAATTCCCCAACATTGATAGAGAGTTACCAGAGGTTGCGAAGTGTGCTTCGCTCTGGTCCACAAAGGATGCGAAATGGATTTGTGACACCAAAATTTTCTGGGTGCTCATGGAGGCAAGCATCCGGATGTGGAGCAATAGGAGGCCGCGCCTATCACCTACAGTGCACAATAGTCTATAGATTTTTGCAGACTTTAAATTTGATATGCACAACATTTATATTAGGGTGCAAAAGGATCCAACAAAGCAGTGGAAAAATCTACCATTTGTAGCCACTGATGACACAATTTTTACTGTGTTGGAGACATGGCCTCCCGAATGGCGCGCTCCAGACCTGACAGAACTGAAGAAGGTAGCAGCCCAGAAGAAAAATGACGATGCTAAGTTGCGCGTCACTCAATTTTCAGAGAAAAGGCGAAACAAAAAAGCAACAGCTGAGGTAAGGACAACGCAAGAAGCGGCACAAAAAGCCACGGAGCAAAAGCAACATTAACAACGCAGGCAACAACAACACAGGAAAACGAGGGCGAAGCAACGTCTTCAGGGCAAGAGGCAGAGGAGATAGAAACAACAAATGGGAGCACGGACCCAGGGGCCATGTCCACACAATTAAAGTGTCCACGCATCGCAGAGATATCGGGCACAAGGAAGAAGGTCAAGGCCTTGAAGTTGGCCATTGACCCGATCACCTTAACTGAAGGTGATCTCCATGACATCGGAAATATGGTCTGCGATGTCACAAGTGAAGCGCTTTAGGAGTTCATGCAGGAGCATCAGACTATGTTGGGGGCCTTCAGGGTGCAGCTGTAGGAGTTACAGGTGCGGCCCCCTTAGGAAGGCACCTTGTCAACACACATTGTAGTAGGAACTTCAGTAGCAGAGCAAATGTTGTGTGCAAGGATGGCAAACACAATAGTGTTGCGAGAGGGAGCTCTAGTGTTGTCCAATGCGATGGATCGGTTATCGATTGGGATGATGAAAGGCCCTGGCCTCAATCTAGCTGCCCTTCCCCGGGAAACATTGTATCAGTTACAGGATGGGATAACGGCAGAGCTGCGGGTCAAGGTGAGCCGTGCAATCCAAGTTCTTAGCGAGCATAAAATAAACATATAACAACGCAACTTGTAGTGCAACGAATTGGTGTTGCAAAATCAAAATTTGGTGCACATGGTAAATGACGCTTGCCGACATGTCCTGGAGCTTGCCATCGTAGCAGATCTACCAGTAGAAGTTCGGATCCACAACTTGGCAACTAGAGTCCGTGAGGCCAGAGAAGAGATGACAAAGGTTCAATTGGAGCTAAATCTTCAGATCGTCGAGCTGCGGTTAAAGGCGCAACCTTCCACTCCCCCAGAAATTAGATAATAGCGCACTAGCGCTATCACAGCAGGGTTGGAAGAAATTGGAGGTGCAGTGCACAACTGTACCAACATGTTGGAACATGCACTTAAGGCTCTCACGAATTTGCAGGAGGACCCCAACGTCCACCTTCTAGAGACAAAGGCACCTGAACTCCAGTAGCGATACGATAGCGTCAGAGGGACTGCGCAGATGGTAGTCCTCACTTAGCGGCTTGCAAGGATGCAACAAGCCAAGGCATTAAAGGAGCAGGTGGACGTGACATGCCATAAGGAAGTAGTTCTCAAAGCACGCGTTGAACCATGGATTGGCGAGGCCTTCACGATCATGGCGAATATTGAAGGGAAGCTCGTAGACATTCAGGGGACGCATGCGCAGGTGCAGGGTAGCACACCAGACACAGAGGTCTCAGAAGAACGGATGCAATAGTTTCAACAAGCAGCAAATTAGTGCATTGCGGACATCAGGACCATTCAAGCCCAGTTGGAGGGACTCCACACTAAGATCGCCACGCCAACAGAGTGACTCGAGGGTGAGTCACGATGTTTGTGTTAGGGGCCTGTTGGGCATGGAATCCCCCCACGGCATGTTTTGGGGCTCAAAGCCCAAGTTTTGAGTGATATTATTTTAAAGCTCCATGAATTGTAGGTGCGAAATGTATGTTAGAGTAATAGGGATGTCCGCCCTAAGTTTGAATGTAATGTCGGCCTATCCGAGGCTCTAAGTTGTAAAGATATCGAATCATATCATAGAGTCTAATGGATGGAATAAGATAGCAAAGCATAGAAGAAGAATCTAAGTGTGTCTTGGGTCGTAGTAGTAGGAAGAGGCTCTGCAGCTGAGTGCGCAAAGGCCTAGTAGAGTCCGTAACTGAGTGCGCAGGGTAGAGTTGAGTCTGTAACCGAAGAAGAGATTAATAAAGAAATATTTTGTTACCAATTCTGTGCATCTGTTATGAGTTGTTACATGTTTGATATCACTTGCATTTATACTGTTTAGATACTAAACGCACTTGTATGAATCGTGAACATTGTTAAATATAACTAAAAGCACACAAATAAGCTAAGTTAATCAACTAATATTGGATGATTTGTAAGGACTTGGGTAATAACACTGTTCGGCCCCTAGTAGGGCTGCATGAAGGCAGTATCTCAGGCTGCGAGGTACAGGGAAGTGCATGTAGAAACGTGCACAACTGCGGACCACTTGAAACCATCAGACATCTCCAGGGTGCGAAAACCTGGTTCTAGCACCCTCCCATACTACTTCGGGTAAGACCTCAGTTCGTGCTTCGTAGACTGTTGTCGAAAGGGCCAGTAGTACCGGTGGCTGAATCACCTTTGAACCTAGGTCAAGCCCCAACAAGCTAACACAAAATTAAATATAATCACCCATATTAGATGCCTAAGACTTTCTGATGGATATTAATTTCCAAAATATATTGCAACCCTTTTCTTCTTTCAACCATATTTACTTCAACCATTAATTTCGCAGTTTTTCATAAAATAAAACATAAATACAACTTTACATAAGTTATTATCAGTAAAATTAATGATAATCAAGTGTCTATCTGTCTTTTAATGTAGCATATTAAATCAAAATTAAACTTATGCACATTTATTTACAATAAAACATTAAGCTGAGGGATATCACACATCATCAACAATTATGTAGAAATAATAATAACATTAACATTGCAACAAAACATAAAATATCAATTGAAGAGAAACATGCACAATGGAGACACCATGATTTGGTTGGAAACCAAAGAAAAACCCCACAGAGGGGAAAACCCAAAATTAAATTCTTCTTCTTCTATTAGATATTCATGAATTTTTTAGATGAGATATAATGCACATCCATAGAGAATTGCATCATAACTTCGGGCCACCTAGGGCCTACCCAAATCTGGTCACAACTATTTTTGTGAACTGAAATTCAATAGTTTGAGAATGTTGCTACCAAATTACACAAACATATCTGACACTCACTATCCATCGTTCCTACCATCAAGGGTTTTTTGTTAGACACACCTTTTTTCTCATGAGAAAAGATCATTGTCAAGGAAGGAGCCCTTATTTCTATCTTTACATCGAGGTGTTGAGGTCACTAAATTATATATATATATAATAATATTTATTATAATATTATATATATATATATATTTATCATTAATAAAATCATTACTAAATTAGAATTGACATGGAAGCACTGACACATGAATCATATGTTCTCTGTGACATAGAATATGTCTAACATAGGTAATGTAGGAAATCATTGTAAAATGTATATGAAGAACAAAGTCACTGTAGCATATGATATATCACTGTATAGTATTAACATCATGGCTATAAATTCGAACTGATGTAATGATACCACTAAAATATAGAGAGATCAAACCCATGAAAGGATGGAAATACAACTAGAGTGAGATACATATCACAAAGGAACAAAGGAACTATAATATAGTGCAAAGGAATGAAAATAAATAACATAGGAACAACAATATATAGCCGAGGAATGAGAAGCCATACAAACTATGCATCTCGCAGAGGAATGAGATGCCATACATAAAACAAATAATTTCACGTATTGATCCCCATACTAATGTTATGCCAAATTGCATAACCCAATGCCACAAATATCAATATGGGTGTGAGCTAGAGTGATTTGATGCCATGTAACAAAACAAAGGATGCCAAATATGATGTTATACATTAGATGTAGAGGAAATATAAGACATATGTGATACCAAGACCGAGACCATTACCATACGAGATCACATGCCATAAAGAGATGTCAAAGAAAAATCATTATAGTGAGTCTATATGATCCAAGGGATCTAAAATATGCTAAAAAATAAAGGTGCTCAAATTAGTTCGAAACTAGCACTAAATTATAGACCTTGTCATTCTGATTGCAACGATGCTTGAATTGCCTCAATCCAACATCGTATGAGGAAGTTATCATGTTTTGAAGTTTTTGGCAAACAATAAAAAGGTCAACTTGCAGGGTTGACTAGGTATTGTATAGATGCCATGTGATAGTCTGTACATTGACATGGTGCTAACATTATCAGGATGAATGTGCAGTACAAAGCCAATTAGGACAAGACATGTGGCCTAGTCGCATAGAGGCAACTGACGTGTTTTTATTGGTTGGTGGTGATTTGGCATTGGGACAATCATGGAGTGACACGTGGCCAAATCACAAGGTGCCATGTGGTACTCTGGATAGGCCAAAATTTTGATTATGGACCAAATGGGCCACCATGGGGTTCGATCCCATGACCTCTAGAAACATAATCCATTGTTCCATCGCTACGCCACATTGTTTCTTGTTAATACATAGTGGGAGGGTTTTATTTAAACAATTCTAGTTCCGCCATTGGAGGGAGGGTCAGGTTGACAAGTACGCTTGACTGGTCTAGCCCAAATTCATATTTTGTATGGTGATTGTGCACAAAGCGGAGAGGGAGTGTTGCGTGGCACCCTACCCATGCCCCAACCCTAAGTTCTATGGAGATTACGTGACTGTCAACGAGAGATGAGGAAAGGTGGGCGCCTGACACCCTGCTCATGCCCAACCCCCAGTCACATTAACTATAATGTGATCAAGAACATGGCCGGTTGGGCACGTGGTCTATGGTCCATGCCCCACGGTCATATATTCAACATATGACAGACCCAAGGGTGGAGGAATAGGGGCACGACCTTATTTGCACGACTAACTGTTCTACAAATTGCAACAAAATCGGCAAGATATGTGGGCTGAACGCACCACCTAGAATTGTAAAAGTTTCGCATTGCAAGGCTACCAAAAACCAATTTCATTGCCAGTTTTGACAGAGGGATGAATTTGTAGAACAATTAACAAAGAAATGGAGGAGGCCTAACTTGGCCATTTTTCAACCTTTTTGAGCCTAGGAAGAGCCCACACAAGGATTTTTGGGTGTTTTGGACACAATGGCAATGTTATTCTTGTAATTTGAGCATTGTATGTTAATGTATTTTCACTTTTAAGCATATAATATAAATGGCCACCATTGGAAGCTGGAACCAGAGGCGTAGCCTAGGAGGGGTGAACTTCGTCATCAAATTGTTGCGTTGTGATGCTGCATGTTGCCTATTTTTCACTATTAAAATATACAAAGTTTAACTTAGTTTATGTGGTTTTGCAATATCAATCCATTGCCTATAAGATATAAACTAGCTTCTAGAACTTTACATGAAATCTTCAATTTTTAATTTCAGATCAATTTGGTATTAGAGCATGGTTTTTATGAAGGTTTGACATATTTTGCAAGTGTTTTTTTTTTAATGATTACAAGGTCTAAATTGAAAAGAGGTGAAGGAGTGCTTAAAGAACCAAACCCTCAATTTGGTTCAAGGAGGCCACAAACTCCACTAGTCATAGCACATGAAGAAGGATAGGAGTTGATGTCTAAAGATTAGAGATCCTTTAGAAAGGATTCTATGATATGTCTGAGATGGTGAAAGCATTGTACAATGAGAGGACATGCTCATCTCATAGACCTACTCCTCCTCCATCTCCAAAAGGACATGCTTAGTCTCCTTTGATTAAGCTTGATGTCAAGTTTTAATTTCCTATGTGCAATGGGGAAGTAAATGATGAAAAGTTGGATAATTGGGTTTGTCAAATTGAAGTCTATTGCAAGATTCAAAACATTGATGATGATGCCACTAAGGTCCAACTTGCTTCTCTTTTCTTGGAAAGTGAAACCCTCATCTGGTGGGAGGGCATAACTTAAGAATATTTGAAGAAAAGTGGTAAAATTATCTCTTCTTAGAATGGTTTTATAGGTGCATTAGGAAGGAAACTTTAGCCATTAGCTTACATGCAAAAAATGATTATGGATTAGAAAATTTTTAGACAAGCTAAAGGTCATAGTGCTCAAATTTACACACAAGAATTTAGAAGAAGAGCTTTAATCTCGGGTGTTGATTTTTCTTCACAATATGCTCTCCTTAAATACATAGGTGGATTGCATAGCTATTTGAGACATATTATACTTATGTTTAATCCCACAAATCTAGAGTAAGTATGTGTTCAGGAAATGCATTTAGAATCAAGAGGAAAGAATGTTCCTCTAGAGACAAGCAAGAAACCTTCTAAATACAGAGACAAAGGAAAGGGGAAGTTTAAAGGAAAAGGAAAAAAAAAACTATCAAGAAACAGGGAGAGAAACTTACTTGTAAACATTGTTCAAAATATGGCCAGGACAAAGACCACTGTTGGAAATTACATCCAGAAATGAGACCAAATAAGTTCAATAACAAGGGGAAACTAAAGACTGCTGCTACAACTCAATAATATCTAAGATATGATTTAGGTGACGAAACCAAAAGCACAACCATGGGAACGAAAGGTATAGCTTCTAATGCAAGTACTATTTCTTATAGTAAGCTTATAGAATCTCAAAATGATAAAGAAAGAAGTGAGCTTTTCCATATAAGGGTCATTACAAAACATATAAAAATTGATACATTATTTGATAGTGGATCCCACGCCAATGTTATCTCTAAAGCAATTGTCAAGAAACTTAATTTAGAAACTATATATCATACTAAACCTTACCCTTTGGGTTGGGTCTGCGATGATTCCAAATTACAGGTGACAATAAAATGTAAACTCAAATTCGCCATTACTGCTAATTTAATAGATGAGGTAGACCTTGATGTTGTACCACTTAATATTTGCGGAATTATTTTAGGGAGTCCATACTTGTATTAATGAAAATCCATATTCTATCGTCATGGGAACAAATATCATATTTTTAAACATGGAATTGAGTATATTGTTAAAGAACATCGCAAGAAGATGAACTTATCTCTTGTTAGTGTTGGTCAGATGAAAAATCTTGTAAATGATAGTAAGCATTTTGTGTTTTTGATGATTAAAGCTAAAGATAATGCTAAGTCTGAAGCTTTCATAGGATGTGATTCTAAAATCAAGCATGAATTGTTTGAAGTTGTTAGCACTTATGACAACATGTTTCAGGAACTTGAAGGGTTACCTCCAAAAAGAGGAATCCAACATGAGATTCACTTGCAAAAGGATGCACCACTTCCAAATATTGGCATGTATAGAATGTTAGTTTTGGAGAATGCAGAGATCAAGAAGCAAATTCAAGAGTTTCTTGACAAAGGGGTCATAAGGCCTAGCACATCTCCTTGTGGGTCCTCTATTGTCTTAGTTCCGAAGAAAGATGGTAGATGGTGCATGTGTGTGGTTTTTCGAGCTTTGAATAAGATCACGATAAATAATCATTATCCTCTTCCTTGCATTGATGATTTGCTAGATCGGTTAAAGGAAGATGTTTACGTTACTAAGTTAGATTTGAGAAGCGGTTATCATCAGATAAGGATCACTGAAGATGATATTTGGAAAACTACTTTCAAGACAAAACAAGTTTTGTTTGAATGGTTATTTATGTCGTTTGGGCTTTGTAATGCACCTGCAACATCCATGAGAGTTATGAATGATGTGTTGTGACCATTCCTTTATGATTTTGTCATAGTCTACTTAGATGATATTCTTGTTTTTAGTAAGACTCGTGAAGAGCATGCCAAACATGAGAAACAAGTTTTAGATGTATTGAAAAAGGAGAAGTTGTATTTGAAGATGTCTAAATGTGAACTTGGGAAAACCTCTTTGGTTTATTTGGGTCATATTTTAGGAGGCGGTGAATTGAAGATAGATCCCTCAAAATTTGATGTCGTTGTGAATTGGCCTAAACCCAACAATGTAACATAAGTTAGGAGCTTTTTGGGAGAAACCCAATATTGGAGAAAATTTATCACTAACTACATTACAACACCATTATATTCTTTGAAAAGTGTGAAACAAGTATTTCAGTGGGGAGGAAAGCAGTAGAAATCCTTCGACACTTTGAAAGTGAAAATCAATATAGCACCAGTACTAACACTTCTAGATATTTGAAATTCAAACCGAGCAAGAAGATATGCTACAGGAGCAATTTTGATGTAGCATGGTAAGCCAATATCTTATCATTCTGAAACCTTTACCAATGTAGTAATTAACTATTGGCAACTTATGATAAAGTGTTGTATGTTTAGGTAGAAAACCTGAAGAAATGGAAGCATTATTTGATGGGTAAAGAAACGATTATTCATACTGATAATCAACATTTGTAATGTTTACAATCACAAACCAAGCTACAACAAGCTAGACATTTCAAGTGGATGGGATTCCTACATTATTCTCATTTGGTAATCAGGTATCAAAAATGTATATACAACAATGTTGCACATATGTTATCAAGGCCTATTATTAATGCATCTGTTATTCTTAAGCATAACTCAATCACACATGAAAGTTACATTGAACAATATGCTCAAGACGAAGATTTTAAAGATGTTTATGCAACTTTGAGTCAAGGTAATAATGTTGAAGATTTGGATTATCATGTTCATAACAAGTTGTTGTATCATCTTGGCAAGTTATGTGTTCCATAGGGTGAAAGAGTCCATGTCATAAGGGAAGCCAACACTTCTCTTATTGCTGGCCACTTTGGTATAGGAAAAACAATTACTCAAATTCAGAGGTATTGTTATTGGCCTCGCATGAATGAATATGTTTCAAGATATGTGAAGGGATGTTCTGTGTGTGTTACTAGTAAGCCAAGTAATCAGAAATTGGGTTTGTATACTCCACTTTCAATTCCTTCTCGTCCTTAGGGAAGTATTTCTATGGATTTTGTTGGGGGACTAATAATGTATAGGAAATGTCATGATTATATATATGTTTTTGCGGATCATTTAAGCAAAATGAGTGTATTGATGCCATTAACAAATCACAAAGAGGTTCTTCCAAAATGTATGGGTTCACTTTGGGTTACCCACTTCTATTATTTCTGATCAAGATTCTCGATTTGTCGGGAAGTTTTGGTCAAGTTTATGGGAAGTCATGGACATAAAGTTGAAGAAGAGCACTGAATTTCATCCACAAACCAATGACTAGACATAAGTAGTGAACATAAAAGTAGTGCATCTCCTTTGAGGATATTTTGGTAAGCATCCTAAACTTTGGGATGAGATTTTTCATTACATCCAGCATGCCTACAATCGTACTAAGTATTCATCTACACAAGTATCTCCATTTGAAGCTTGTTTGGGTTATTTGTTAAAGTCTCCTTTAAATTTCATCTTTGGTAAAGATATTGCAGTAGATGGACATAGTGATGTGGAGAAAGCCAAGCATTTCATTGAAAAAATTCAGTTAGTGCATCAAAGAGTACAAGAACAACTAGAGAAAAGTAAAGAAAATTACAAAGCAAGACATGACAAACATTAGGTTGATAATGATTTCAAAGTCGAAGATCAAGTTTGGTTGTACATCAGCAAGGAAAGACTACAAGGTGAAGGTAAAAGTTCAAGCCATCTAGATATGGTCCTTTCAAAATCTTGGAGAAGATTGGTAACAATGCTTTCTGATTAGACTTGCCACCTTACATGCAAATTTATTTTGTTGTGAATGTGGAAAACTTGATACTGTATGAGCCTCCAATGATTAATGATCATGAAGAGAATGTTTAGATCCCATCTATAGAATATTTTTCTCCTGAATATTTAAATGCGTTATAGGAAGACTTAATTCTTGACAAGAGGATAAGGACTCCACGTAGAGGTAATGTAGAGTATCTTTGAGTGGAGCTCAAAGGTACCAATCCAAGTAAAGAAAGGTGGATTGGGGTCGAGAAAGTGAGGGAGTTATACCCTCACTTACTTGTTGAGTAAAAATAGAATTTTGGTGGTCCAAAAGCTTCCAATGGGGAGGAATGATCCAGGGGATAAAAAATATTCTCAAAAGTGAAATAGCTAAAATTCCCCTAAAACTAGTGCCAAATCATTGATATCATCGCTATGAGTCCAACGATGCTTGAATCGCCTCAATATGACATGGTAAGAGGAAGTTTTCACATTCTGAAGTTTTTGGAAAACAATAAAAAGTCAACTTGTAGGGTTGACTAGGTAGTGTACAAATGTTGTGTGGCAGTCTGTACGTTGACATGGTGCTGGTGTCAATAGGATGAATGTGCAGTACAGATCGAATAAAAAAAATACACGTGGCCTAGTAGTATAGAGCCAAGTGGCGTGTTTTTATTGGTTGGTGGTGATTTTGTATTGGGCCAATCACAAAGTGACATGTGGCCCCATTATAGGGTGCCACATGGCACTTTAGATGATGCATAAATTTTGGTTATGGACTGAAATGAACCTCCACGAGGTTCAACCCCATAACCTATGGAAACACAATCCACCGTTCCACCACATTGTTTCTTGTTAATACATAGTGGGCCAGTTTTGTTTAAAAAGTTTCGGTTTCACCCTTGGAGGGAGGGTTAGGCCCCAACCGACCCAACCCAAAGTTATATGTTGTATGGTGATTGTGCACAAAACAGAGAGGGTGGGGTGCATGACACCCTTCCAATGTCCCAACCTCAGGTTCCGTGGAGATTATGTGATTGTTGACGAGAGATGAGGAGGGGCGGGCACGTGATGCCCTGCCCACGCCCATCCCCGAGTCACATTAATCGTAATGTGACCAGGAGTGGGGTTGGTGGGGCGCATGCCCTATGTCTCACCCCACATGGTCATATATTCTCCATATGACCGACTCGAGGGCAGATGAATATGGTTGCGACCCTATTTGTGTGACTAACAGTTCTACAAATTGCACCAAAATCGGTAGGATTTGTGGGTTGAACGCACCACCTAGAATTACAAAATTTTCAACTTGCAAGCCTACCAAAAACGAATTTCATTTTTTGATAGAGGGATGAATTTGTAGAATAGTTAGCAGAGAAATGGAGAAGGAGGCCTAACTTGGCCATTTTCAGCCTTTTTGAGCCTATGAAAAGCCTACACAGGGGTTTTTTGGTGTTCTGGATACCATGGCAGTGTTGTTTTTGTAATTTGAGCATTCCGTGTTGATGTAATTTCACGTTTTAGCATATAATATAAAGGGACACCATTGAAGCTAGACTTGGAGATGTAGCCCAGGAGGGGTGAACTCTGTCATCAAATTGTTGTGCTGTGATGTTGCATGTTGTCTATTTTCACTGTTAAAATCTGCAAAATTGAACTTAGTTTATGTGCTTTTGAAATATCAATCCATTTCCCATAATACATAAACTCGATTGCAAAACTTTAGATGAAACCTTCAATTTTTAAATTCATATCATTATATCAAGAGCAAGGTCATTACAATGATTCAAGAGTGAGACCATGAGCCATAAAGAGAACGAGAGTCTTGTAGCTGGAATGTGGGTCCTGTAGATTGAGCTTGAACAAGATTCTAGCGTATAGATCTGTGGCAGAGCAAGAGTATAGACTGTAGCGATAGAGTAATCCTAAAGCAGATGCAAGGGTGTAAACCTAAGGTAGATACAAAGTCCAAAACCCATAACCCTTGCAAAAACCACACACCATAAGTGCTATCCAAAGTATGTTTTAGAGATCAACACAATGGGGAACATATAGTTACTTCCATGAAGGGTCACAACCCTTGAGCGGAGCCGATATGAGGCCTTTGAAGCTGAACTTGAATTTGGATGACGAGAATCATAATATTGAAATTTGAATTTCGCTCCAAATATATTCCCTTTTTAATAATTACTTGTTCAATTAATAATTTTGATCAATATAATTTCTCATGGGACACAAGGGTTTTCTCTTGGGGACTTAGGGTTTCTCTTAGGGAAATTCATCTTGATGTTTCCAAATTAATAGCAAACATTGACTAAATTGACCCAAATTAACAAAATATTCTCACTTTGTTTGAGTTAAACTAAGTCATAAAGCATCTAATATAGTAGAAATTTACATGAAATATATTTCTAGATTCAAATGAAGTACTTAAGGAAATTTCTCAAATAGTGATCCAATGTTTATTTTTAACTTTTGGAAGGGATTGGTCAAAGTTTTTAGTGTAAACCTAAATTTTCGTGCAACTTATTTTCTACAAACAAATGGGAAAATGAAGAGAGTCAACCTATTTGAAGACATGTTGAGAATGTATGTGATGGATAAGACATTCAAGTTGAATGATTATTTTCATTTAGTTGAATTTTCCCACAACAATGGATAACACACTTCATTTAAGATGGGTCCATTTGAAGATTTATATGAAGAAAATGTAATACTCCCACTAGTTGGGACAAATTGATAGATAGAGTAAACTCAGGATAAAAATTTCTTAAAGAAATGGAAGGGAGGATGGTGAAGATTAAGAAAATTTGGAAGCAACATAAGATAGTCAAAAGAGTAACATAGATAAAGGAAAGATGCCATTGCAATTCAATGTTTGGGAGCACATATTTAAAATTTAAGTTAAGGAAAAGTTCATTAAGGTTGGGAAGTTGCATCAAGCTAGTAGCTAAATACTATTGTCCATTTGAAATATTTGATGATATATGACTAATTGAATGTTGGATTCACACTTATATTGAGAGGGGGAGGAGTGTGGGGTGAATCAGTATAAGATTATTTCTTACTTATTTAAACATTTGTGAATCATAACCAAACAATCTCACATATGTAACACAAGATATGATGAAAATTTCTTTATAACATATATTTGTAGACACCAACCTACTAATACAAACTTTGTAGGCACCAACCTACTATTAAAAGCTTTATATGAATTAACCTATAAGAGACACCAGTGTGCACTTCTACAAGATTCATAGACACCGACCTACTTGGGACACCAATCCCCTTTGTTGCAATATTTGTAGGCACCAACCTATGGGAGACACAAATCCCCTCTACTGTAAAATTTGTAGGCACCAAATTATAATAGACACCAATCCCCTCTGCTATACAATTCATAGGAACCAACATACAAGAGACACCAATCACCACTACTGCAAATATTTATAGGCACCGACCTACTTCACTAAGTCTACTTGCCACTTCTGTGTTCACCAGATATTTAGTTGCTTTTACATTCACCAGGTTTGCTTGTTACTTCTACCCTCACCAGTTCTGCATGCTACTTCTACCTTCACTAGGTTTTTTAATTGCTTCTGATTTCACCAGGTATGCTTGTTTCTTTTCCTTCACCTGGTCCACTTGTTGCTTCTACCTTCACCAAGTCCGCTTCACCTAAAACTTGTTATTTTTGGCCTCTTCTAAATAATGAATTTGTACAACATGCCCCATATCCAATTTTTCAAATCTAAATTCCCAAATTTTCACTTGGGGAACTTTTGTATGTCTTCACAAATCTCTAAAATTTTAATAGTGTGAAAAGTCCTAGAAAATAAGTTATAGAAAAAATGACAAATTAGCCTATTTGAAGCATATTTAAGGAGCATTCAATAACCCTAACTACAAAGCATGTTTGTAAAATTATAGTGAAATAAAATATAAAATTTCTACCAAAGGTACCTAGAGATGAAACCTCTATATCCTCAATATTTCATAGTTTGAATCATCTCAGAAATAAAGTTATAGAAAAAATTCCATTATGACTTATTTAAAGCAGATTTCAGGAGAATTTAGGAATCCTAACTTCCTTAAAACAACTCTATGGAATTATAGTGAAACAAAGTCTAAAATTTATAACACATGTGCGAAGAGATATATTGTTTTTCTCCTCAATATTTTGTAGTCTGAAACACCTTAGAAAAAAATTGATAGTAAAAATGCCAAGCTAACATGTTTGAAGCATATTTAAGGAGCATTTAGGAACTATAATTTTCTTATATCATATATTCAAAATTAAAGTGAACCAAAGTAAGAAATTTATAAAAAAAGTATAAGAGTATATCCCCTCCATATTATCCAAGTTTCGTGGCCTCAAACATCCCAAAAGAAAAGTTATAGTAAAAATATCACACTAACATGTTTGAATAAAATTTCATGAGCATTCATGAATCCTAACTTCCTCATATCATATCTCGAAAATTATAATGAAACAATGTATGAAATTTCTACCATAGTTAAAAGAGTATCTCCCCCATATAACCTCTAATTTTCATGATCTGAAACATCCTAGAAGATAATTTATAGTGAAAATTCTAAGATGACTTGTTCTCTCCACAAATCACATTTTTGCTCCACCTTTAAGACCCCAAGAATATTCCCCAACTTCTATTGCACACCTCCAATATCTTCTTGCTTGTATGGTATTCAAATGCATTGATATATCCTTTATTTATAATGTTTCTCTGTTCAGTTATGGGGTTGACTTGCACTTTTTGGTTGGACCATCCTGATAGAATATTTTATGTCTCCTCATTCATATGAAGTTAGAAGAAGTTATATATACCATTGGAAATGTCTTAAAATAATATTTTCAACCATACATCCTATGATCACATTTGAGCTAGGTATTAAGAGTAAAAGTTCCTTTAAATATAAGGTATCCAAATTGGGCATCAAGAAAAAAATTGTGTATCCAAACAATATTTCCAACAATATTCATCTTGGACATTTGTAGTCTCCCTTTGTCTTTGACATCATTGATTTACAACAATCCCCCCTTTTTCATTTGTGGCAACCTTTAGCCAATTTTGCAACAATACTTTAGTACTCCCTAACCTTTATTTAGGAATCCATCTTAGTCTCCCTCTATCTTTGACATCAATGAAAACACAATATTCAACAATATCCCCATTTTTCATTAATGGAAACCCCAAAAATTTGAGCAATGATATTCTCCATGTGTTTGAAATTTCTCCCCCTTTGATGTCAATGGAAAATAGCTACTCCTCCTAAGCTTACACTTTTATTTATTTATGATTTGAGAGGGATATTATAGCAATTATTTCCTTTAATTTCATTGAGAACATATACATTACTTGAGGTCATGTTTTTTTTTTTACACCAATATTCCTGGACCTACTTTCCTTATTTCACATCATTTAGCATGAAATGTAAGATATTATTTGTCATCACATATTTGACTTAGAATTAGAATATTTTGTTTTATACCTTGAACATACAAAACATTCTTAGTTTTTACCTTTCAATGATCAAGATAAATTGTGCCTTTTCTAGCTACCCTTGCTGATGCATTATAAAGGTAACTGTACATCCTTTTTATTCTTTTAGAGTAATAAATTTACTATAATCCTATATCATGTGTTTTAAACATCCACTATCAATAAAAAATTTTCTTTCTTTCTTTGAGCATAGAAAGAAAGTCCACATTCCTCTTATTTTTCTTGCTTCCTTTTCCATACCTTTGTGCATCATTCCCTCTACATGTTAATTTCTTCTTCCTTGCTTTTCTTAGGAAACCTTATTATGTTGCTTGTAGAATCACATGCTTTGTGCCCATTGTTATTACCCATGTAACATTCAATATTATCCAATAGGTGAGTGAATGAGTTGTATCTTCTAACATCACCTTTAATAATAATTTTAGTTTTGTTGCTCACAAAATCATTCTTTGAGGTCTTATAAGCTCCTCTGTTTCTATTTCTCACATAGAAATTTGTTACATAAGCTCTACAATTTATTCATTTATGACCACACTTATCACAAACAAACAAAGATATTTTGATACTAAGATGTGAAATGCCTTCTTGGTGGAGTATCTCTTATAAATTCATTCTTATTGATCTTGTGAGAAAAAAAAGTCTCTATTAGCCATCATCTCCTTTCTTATTGTTTCTTTCATTATTAATATATACCTTTATAAATCGGGTCTCTGTTCCTATTCATCCTCTTTCCTAGTGCTAATTTCATTTTTGTAGGAGCTTTTGAGAACATAAGCATAACTTTCAGGACTTTCTTCATTTTCCTTTACTGAGGGATTTATGCTTCATTCACCCTTGGAGGTCTTATCATTTTCCTTGTATCCAATGCCTATTTTAATTATATGTGACCTTTGTTAGTTGAGAATATCATCTAAGATTTCAATACTCTTTCAAAACTTCGACCTTTGATTCAATTAGGTATTTTATTTCTCTAGTTTCTTTCTCAAGGAAACAAATTCTTCTTCTAGATTTTTCATAGCCTCTTATTCCTTTTCTTTTAACTAGCTTCTTGCTATTTATTCTATCCTCTTTGCCTATTTTAGTTGTTTCTTTAGGATGGAAACTATTTTTCATCAAGATCATGATCGCTTTTCTTCTTACATATCTACAATAGCTCCTTTCATTTTTCTTCTCACCTTTGAGTTTATCTATTTATTCTAGGGAACTAACAAGTTTTCCTTCCATGTCTACTTCCCCATTGATATCATTGTCCTCTAAATCTATTTTCTGTTCTTTATTATCTTCATTTTCTTTATTAGTAGTATTTGCATCAATGGATATGAAAATAAGTTCTTCTTTGGCAATATTAAATTCATATTCATCACTCTCTTTTGAAGAGCTACTATCTTGTCTACAATAAAAATTTTTAATCTTAGAATACTTTTATCTTTTGTGTCTATAAGACTTGCTTCTATTTTCTTTCTCTTATTCATCATCATTATCCTCACATTTTTCATATGGACATTTAGCATAAAATTTCCCTATTCTACCACAATTAAAAGATTTGAATGGTAGTTTATCTTTGTATTTTCCATATCCCCTTTTCATATTTCTCAGAAATTGTTCTTCTTCTCCATATTATTCATTGTTGGAATAATCATCAAATTTAAGATCTTCTATTTTATTTGAAACATTAAAATTTGCTTCCTTCATAATTGACTTTCCTTTTTTTCTATCCTCATTTTAGATGCAGTGAGAATCCTACGTAGCTCATCCATCTTCAAATTTCCCAAATCTTTCATTCCTTCAATATATGAAACCCTTTGTATCAAATGTTAAGTGGATATATATCGGTACTTTCTATACATTCATATATTCCTAACTTCTTCACCAATTCCTCTGATAATATTGACAATCTCATCCACACAAATTAAGTAGGATGAAATATCTGCTACATCATTCATATTAAAACTCTATATCTATCTTCTATTGGTTTAAAGTTTTTCCCTCTTCACCTTGTGATCTTCTTCATATTTTTTTTTGAAGCTTTTCCCAAATGTTCTTTTCAGATTCACAATGCATTACCTTGACAAAATCTGATTTTGATAGGACACATAAGATGCAATCTCATTATTTACACAATCTTTCTTACCACCTTGATTAAATGGAGGAGTTTTTGGAGATTAATAACCATCCAATGTAAATTACTAAATTTCAAAACCAAGAGACATTAGATAAGTCCTCATCCTTACTCTGTAAAAGGCATAATTTGTTCCATCAAATAATAGAGCTATGCTTGTGAAAAAATGTTCATGACTAGCCATGGTCCCTCTAATTTCTTCCTTCTAGTGGTTGGACTACTTCCAAAGGAACCTTCTCTAATTCCAATTGTTGGATTCACACTTACACTGAGATGGGAGGGTGAATTAATATAATACAATTTCTTACTTATTTAAAGCTTCATGAATCATAACCAAACAAAATCACATATGGAACACAAGATATCTATATATATATATCTTTGTAGAAACCAACCTATTGATAAAAACTTTGTAGGAACCAACCAACCAGAGACAACAATCCCCTCGAATGTAAGATTTGTAAGCACCAATCTATTGTGCTATTCAACAACCCCTCTAATTGCAATTGTTGGATTCACACTTATACTGAGAGGGGAGGGTAAATTAATATAATACAATTTCTTACTTATTTAAAGCTTCATGAATCATAACCAAACAAAATCACATATGGAACACAAGATATCTATATATATATATCTTTGTAGAAACCAACCTATTGATAAAAACTTTGTAGGAACCAACCAACAAGAGACAACAATCCCCTCGACTGTAAGATTTGTATGCACCAACCTATTGTGCTATTCAACAACCCCCCCATTTATTGATGTAATAGCTAATATTCTATTAATAAATAGGGACCCTTGATAAAATCATTCAAAAAGAAATTTAACACTTAGACACCTTCTTTTAAGATTTTTTTAAAAAATAAAGCAAGATATCAAGTCAAAACCCTTTGAAAACTAGAAATTATCGCCTTTTCATATATTGTTGGACCAAATGTGTCAAAAACCCTGTTAACAAGCAAAACCCGTGAATTATGATTAAAAGGATCACTGTACCTAACTTAAATATCATTGGGCTTTTTCATTTAAAACTAAGACCTATGGCATTTCCTATTTAATAAAGCTCGTATCGCAATCACACATTGGCGCTCACAAAGGATGCAAACCCACAAAGAATTTTGAAATGTGCGAAATGCGATATTGTGATAGGACATGTCAACCTCACTGCATCGTGTCAAGATACTTAAAAAGGGTTAAATCTTACGAACTGCGTGATCTTGCGAAATGCGATAGAAGCCAATGTCATAAATGGTACTTAAGTCCGCCACGTAGTGAAAAGCGCTATATAAGGTAATTACTCTTTCAAACAAACTACACTCTAAGTAAAAAAGAATACACTGCTTATCCCACATCTCGCAAAATCCTAAAGAACTTTGAGAAAGCACACATAAAAATATGTGATAATGCGATTTGCAATATTTCATCGCAATCAAAAAATCGACATTCTCGCAACTTAAGTCCACTACCTTAAAAGTTTTCCTTCCCATTTTGTGATGCGGTACATTAATGAGCAATAAAGGTAGCGATAAGGGACCATTAGTGGCTATGTAATACATGTTAATGGCATTTATGTTAACAAGCGGCTCGACATGATACAATATCTTTTCATCTGCATTTGATTAAAACTCCTTTCTTGTCACCTTTTCAGGTTATCTGAATCATTCATTCTCATTTTAATTCTTACTTGTGTTTATCTGATAACTTCCGCTTTGCTCCATTTCAGGAAAAATCCGTAGGGAACATTGTTTAAAACAATGGGAAAGAAGGGAAATGTAGATGTGTCCGAGAAATCAGAAATGATTCCTCTTTTCTTCGATACTACGTGTAGCATAGACAAAGGAACTATGACATGGGAGGCCATGTACAACTTGTTAGAAGAGGAGCACCCCAGGCCACTGGAATCAAAGGCCACAACAGATTCCCAGGAGTCATCTGACACATCCTATTTCAAAATGACATGCTCTTTCCTGCACCGCATAACTGCATGACCAAAGATAATCCCATATACGTACATGGTTAAATGGGTAATTGATGAGGCAGACATTGCAGACCGAATATTCAGGAACCACAAGCAAGAGGTCATGGGGTCTTTTTCAATAGAAAACCTATGACTCATGTACCAATTACTAGAGCTGTAGAAGCTCTACAATAAATAGTTCCTTGAGAATTTTGCCAAAGAAAATGAAGACCCAGCAAACATCACATAAACCTAGACAACAAGCGAAGGCAAGCTCAAATGGGATAAAACAGGTATGTACTCTACCACATCCATTTCTCCCCCTCCTAGTTTTGCAACAACAATGCTATGTAGATTGTTCGGTATACCTAATAGCACCAAGTTTTCCCCGGAATGGCTCCCATTGATAGATGTAGCAGTGAATGCAATAATAATGAATTGGGCTCAAATTCTATCAGACAATTTGGCTAAGGCTATTATAGAATATAGAAGGAAGAGAAATTCTTCTCTAAGAGTGTTTCCCCCTTTTTCATGAGTGCTTTTGTAATGGATGCAATCTGTTTAGTTATAAATTTCCCAATATGGGATGGAAGTAGACTATATAGGACTTGCTTCTCATCCATATGTACCATAATATTTTTTGGGAATCTCAATTTCATCCCCATTTTTATAAAATCTGTCAAGGAGTTATGCTACCCATCCATAAAGAAGTGTACAACAGAACCACCCCTAAGTTTTCTAAAGAGGCCGAGGTAGATATCTTCCCAGTAGCCAGATGGTTTGGGGAAGAAACCTTTACCTACGCCAGAGTATTTGGGAGCATCGCTTCACCGCATGTTCTCCCATATTACGTCCCCAACAAATTAATGGCCATAGAAATAGCTTACCAAACAATAGGGGAAGGTGGCTTAAGCAGAGGACTAAAAGAGCAGAAGAAGGCCATTTGGCCTACATTCCCATTACAACGTGGTGCATTTGTACTACATGATTTTGTACATGCATGCAAAGAAGTAGAGATTATTAAATCTTTGAAATTAGCCACACTTCCGGGAAGGCAGTATGACCCAAATGACATTGTTAAGAATTTTACTACTATGGTAAAAGTAAATTCATTCACCCATGAAGGGGATGCTTTTGAAGACCTCTTCCTACAGATAGAAACATAATCACAAGTGTTTCATTTGGCATCAGAACTTTTAACCCTAGATGATCTTAGGGATTTCCATGTGTATAGGGAAAAAATATTATTGAAGGTCCCATTGGACCTATTGCAGATAGAACCAATAAGGGAGTCAAATCCTAGTGTAAGCTTGGAGGACAACTCCAAAGAAAACTCTGAAGAAGAAACCCAAAAGAGATATACGCATGAGTTAGAGCACTCAGAGAAATAGCCTCAAAATGGAGGAGGAAACACAAATAAAGAGTCTGAGAAGGACACAACTAGAACTATAGAAGAGACGGGAGAGCAAATCTCAACAAAGAAACAAGCAGAAATTGCCTCCACATCAACTCAGTCAGCTAAAAGCCCAATTTTTTATAAGAGGATTTCAACGTAAATCACATTAGGTAAGACATTTGCCAATGCGTTTCGAACCAACCAGTGTGGTTCATCGTCAGGACAAGTTGAAGAAACAGATCCAGCTCAACATGTTAAATAGTCAGACCAGAGATTCCAACGACTAATTTTGACTAAATGACCCAGGTCAAAATTAATTAAATATTATTAATATTATAATATTATTATTGTTATTATTAATATTTTAATATTATTATTGTTATTATTATTCTTATTAATATTATTATTATTAATTTATAATTTAAATCAGGTGAAAAATGTAAAAAGTAAATCCCAGGTTAGTTTCAATTTTTTTTTCTTAATTTATTAATAATAATTCAATTATATATAATTCATTTAATATTATATATTATTATTAATATTATTAATATTAATTATTTAAAATTAAATAAAAAATTTAATTAATAAAAATTATATTTAATAATATTAATATAATTAATATTATTAAATGAATTATATTATAATCGAATTATAAATTAATAAATTAATAAAATTTTTCAAACTAACCTGGGATTTACTTAATTTTTTCACCTGAAAAATTAATTATAATTAATAATAATAATATAATAATAATAATAACAATAATAATATTAAAATATTAATAATAACAATAATAACAATAATAATATTATAATATTAATAATATTTAATTAATTTTGACCTGGGTCATTTAGTCAAAATTAGCCGTTAAATTAGCCATTGGAATCTCTAGTCTGACTATTTAACATGTTGAGCTGGATCCGTTTCTTCAACTTGTCCTGACAATGAACCACACTGGTTGGTTTGAAACGCGTCAGCAAATGTCTTACCTAATGTGATTTACGCCGAAATCTTCTTATTAATGGACCTATCCTTTCTAAAATTTGAAAAAATCCACAGTAGTGAGGAGCTAGCTTTGCACAACCCCCCACCTTAAGGAACTTTTCCTAGGATTTACTCTCACATAAGCATGATCACCGACATGAAACTCTTTGTATGCTCCTTTTTTATCAGCATATGCTTTATGTCTATCATAAGCACCTTTTAAGTTTTGTCATACTTTCTTCGCCCGCTTGTTCCATTTCTACCAGCATATCAAGCCCTAGAATTAGTTTAGCTTCAGGACCCCTCTAATTAGCTAGATTTCTATACCTATTCCCAGAAAACACCTCGAATGGACTCATTTTTAAAGATTCATGATAGTTATTGATGTATGAAAATTCCACTAAGTGGAGATACTCTTCCCACTTAGTAGGTTGTTGCATTGCATACATCTTTAGCATGTCTTCCAAGACCTGGTTCACTCATTCGGTCTTCCTATCAATCTATGGATGATATGCGGTGCTAAACTGAATTTGAGTTCCCAAATCGGCAACAAGCTTTCCATAATGTAGAGGTGAATTTAACATCCCTATCAAATATCATCACTTTAGGCAATCCATGTAGTCTAAAAATCTCTTTCATAAATATGTTATCAATTTCCACAATTTTATAAGTAGATTTGATAGGAATATAGTGGGTTTTTTTGCTTAGTTTATCCACCACTTACATGATGGAATCGTTCTACTTTTTGGATCTAGGTAAGCCTGTTATGAAATCCAATGTAATATTGTCCCATTTCCATTCGGGAATGGGAAGAGGGTGAAGCAGTTCAATTGGGTGTTAGTGTTTTTTTTTTAACCTACTAACATTCTAAGCACTTAGCTAAGTATTCTACAATATATCTTCTCATTTGTGTCCAAACATAGCCCTTCTTAATTGCAAAAAAAAACTTTTGATAGCGTGGATGTGCCATATATGGACTTATGTGAAATTCATCTAACATATATTGCTTGAATGCCTTTTGATTTGGAACATAAATTCTTCCTCTAAAAGTCAAAAATTGGTCTAGATTTATAACATAATCATCTTGTTTCCCTAATTCAAACATTTGTTTAGCTTACTGCCAAAGGAATTCATACTCGGGGTTTTTTATAGCAGCTTCTCAGATTTGATTTACGAAGTTGCTTTCTATATTGCTAAATGATACTTCATATAAGTGATGCAACTTCCTACTCAAAGCATCAGCTACTCAATTTATTTTCCTTTCCCTTCAGGTGTTTGATATCGTAATCAAATTTGCTCAGGAAGACAGTCCACCTTGCTTATCGAGCATTTAGATTAGGTTTCTTGAAGAAACTCATCAAGTTGCTATGGTATGTCATTAGGATAAATATTTTTCCTGACAATTAATGCCACCAAATTTTTAAAGCGTGCACCACTTCTGTCAATTCCAGGTCGTAAGAAGAATATCTCTGCTCATGGGCCTTAAGTACAGGGGTTGTGGTTAACAATTGTTTCAATAGTTCAAAACTGTGGTGACATTTAGTCACCGAGCGGAAAGTTTTTCATTTTTTCTGCAAAGAGGTGATAGGGTACACAATTTTTGAGAATCCCTTTATGAATCATCAAATAGCTAGCCAAACCCATGAAGGATCTGATATCTGCCACATTTTTTGGTACTGACCAATCCATGATGGTTCTAGTTTTTTCAGGGTCCATAACTATACCTTCTGAAGAAATAATATGCCCCAAATACTGAATCTGATCTTCATAAAAATGAAATTTGTTGTATTTGGTGTATAATTTATTCTCTTGCAAGACTTGTAGCACTATCCGAAGGTGTTCTTTGCGTTCCTCCAAACTTCTAGAATAAATTAATATATCGTTAATAAAAATTAAAACAAATTTATCCAAATATGGATGGAATATACCATTCATTAGACTCATAAAGGTTGTTGAAGCATTGGTGCATCTAAATGGTAGCACAATAAACTCATAGTGACCATAATGTGTTCTAAACATTGTCTTCAAAATATCTTCTTATTTTATCCTAATCTGATGGAAACTTGATCTCAGGTCAATTTTAGAAAATACGGTGGCCCCTTTTACCTTATCAAACAAATCATGAATTCTTGGAAATGGGTACTTATTTTTTATGGTTAACCTATTAAATTTTTGGTAATCGATGCATAATCGTAATGCACCATATTATTTCCTTACGAACAACACAAATTCACCCCAAGGTGACACACTTGGGCGAATGTAGCCCTTATCCAAAAACTCTTGCAGTTGCATTTTAAGTTCAGTTAACTTGGGTACACTCATTTGGTAAGGGTATTTTGATACTAGGGTAGCCACTAGAATTAATTCTATGGTGAAATCAATATCCCCTTTGGGCGATAATCCTAGTATATTTTTAGGGAACACATCTACAAATTCCTGGATAACAGGTATATCCCCTATAGTAGTTGTCTTATCCTTGGAGTTTGTGTGGCCTATTTGGCAA
The DNA here is from genome assembly GCA_000404065.3 of Pinus taeda. Lineage (NCBI taxonomy): Eukaryota > Viridiplantae > Streptophyta > Pinopsida > Pinales > Pinaceae > Pinus > Pinus taeda. The sequence continues at coordinate 323,355 of APFE030779619.1, read as the reverse complement.
CATACACCTAACAACACTTTCATATACATTTACTTAATTGATTTGCAGTAATTGGTTGCAACTTAATATCTCTTCCAATTCCTTGAATCTCTTGTCTAACACCCTCTTCTGAGAGATAGCTAATAGTTTTATCTTTGCAATTAACCACCGACCAATGTTTTTCTAACCAATCCATTAGGATGAGTACATCCTATGATCATAAAGATAACATGTTTAAATTTACCCTTACTAGTTGTCCAACTATTTCTAATGGGATGTTTTCTACCTTAGTTGTTACCTTATGCTTAGCCCCAATAGCTAGATGCACTAACCAGGGAGTTTTAAATCTAGCAGAGTTCAAATGAAATAACTCAACTACTTTGGGACTAACATAACTCAAACTTGCTCATGGGTCAATTAGAATTGATACATTATGATTAATGATTTTACCTTCAAACTCCACCATGGAAGGTTGATATTCGGCTTCATTGTCCTCCAGGGCTGCATTTATCTGGGGAATTCTTCTGGCCAAATATCCAACCATGGAGGCCTCTTGAACATTTGCCACTTTCCCTACTCTGGTATAGTGAGCGCAATTTTTGTAGTAATGGGGCTCCCCACAACCCCAAACTTCATGAATGCAATGATCGACAATGGAAAAGATGTAAGATTGTTGATAAAGTGTGGGATTATTTGCAACCACCTACAAGGGGACACAGAAGTTGTGAATCTATGGAACAGTATGGGTAAGTGTGCTCATCTCACCAAAGTTGGGTATCTAGACAAAGCAAAAATCTATATAAAGTGGGGTGGATAAAGTCAAAAGAGAAAATCTATATAAGGTGGCATTGATCAAGATAAGATATTAGAGTAGAAGGTCATAGTTGTCATGCTGTTGAAATGAGAACTGAAACCCCTTTATGTATTTTGTTGTAATCTTGTCCTAGTTAGATAGTCTTGAAGTAGTTTTGAAAATATCTTGCATAGTCTTCACACATATATATTGTAATGACTTATCTCTCTGAAATATAATATAAGGAGGTTGTTGTGGGGATCCAAAATTATGTGTCTCATAATGAATATGATCGAGTTATGTAGCCATTTAAATTTTCTTTACAATTACTATGTTACTTTGTTGCTATGTCTTCATCTATTTCCAAATTAATGTTCTTCTGAATGCTCATGGGTGAATATAAGTGATAGATAACTTAATTGGTAGAATGAAGCTTGTACCATCTAAACCCTAATATGTCATTTAACTATCTCGATACACATCTGGTGAGACCTTCCTCCCGTGCAAAGGATTGAACATGTCAGCATTGTGATAGATTCAATGTTTTAAAAACCAAAACTGGCGACCGGACCGGTCCACCTAATGAACCAGGTTTTGAACCGGGACTAGTCAGGTCTAAACGAACCAATTGAAAAAAATACATTAAATAATTATTTTTTAATGAAAAAAACTATTTTTAAGATTTAAAACCATGATTCCAATCTAACAGTAACAAAATATGCAAGGTTTTCTCATCTATATACCATGTCAAGGTGAATATATCAAGATGGCATTGAGTGCAATACATATCCGCAACAAAATACATAATCGATGAGGCTTTAAATGGCCTCTAGAGTCCGAAAACAATGCTCTAAGCTATGAGGTGACTGAACTACTACAAGTCTACATATCAGTGATCAACAACCTGATCACTCCTCATCATGATCAAACTCATCACCACTACTAAACAAGAGATCATCAACATAAGCTACATAAATAATATGCCTCCGAGTTTGAGGACTCCTAAAACTCATATACAACTTTAGTAGTAGCAAAAATAGACATCAAAACTACAAATCACTAATCAACATGGTCACTCATGAAACTCTTCATTCATTCAACACTACTAGAAATACATAAACATCATCAACAAGACATACATGAACATCATCAAGCTCAAAGTCCTTAGACTTGGATTGCTCAACCTTATAACATGATAGAAATTGATTTAACATGCCTAACCAATGATTTTGTTTTGAGTGAAGGGTTCATCTCCTCAACTTTCTAATGTGGTAGAAAAATATTAGCATGCATAACCAGTTGTTTTCCTTTGAGTGAAGGGTGCATTCTTGTTAAGGCCATGGTAAAGGAGTTCAACAATCAGTACCACCAACATCAACAAAGTTCAATAATCAATGCCACCATGAGCAAGTTTCTTAAAGGGCTTCATGCTCTTGATCAAATGCTAATCTCATACCCTCACGCATAATAAAATCAAATGGAAACATTGCAAACCCCCAAACCATGAAATCCTGAAAACCATTAAGTCTGTTGAATTGTGAGTGAAATCTAAAATTCTAGTTTTTGCATATGAAATCCAACGAGGTCGAAACCAATCTCAAACATCCTGAGTCATTTCATGGTAATGTTAACAATTTAAGTAAAATGATGAAAATTAAAATTAAAGAAATGTCACTTATTTTTGGAGGAAAACAACCCCAAATTTCCCTCAAATCAGCTTTAAAACTCACAAAAATGCATTTTGTGGGGGTTATAGTTTCCCTAACCATAAACCAGTCGATTTAGGACAAAACCGATCGGTTTGACCATAAACTAGCTAGTTCTTTCCTAAACCAGCTGGTTAGGACCAATTAGGGAAAAAAAAAAGCGAAATGAGGGGGTAAACCGGGTTTTTAAGCCACTTTGACTAGGTGGGCTTGCTAAACGGCCGATTTGACCGGTTACTGGTTCAGACCTGTCGATTTTTAAAACACTGGCTAGACTACGATAGACACCTTTTTTGGCACCATATATTCGAACTTGGGTCCATACAGTAAAACTTTTCACTTGGTGAATGCATGAAGACGGGTTACACTTTTGGGCCAAATGTGATGATGAAATTTCAAATTTTTACTCTTTTATTGAATTGAAGCCCTCAAAATTCATATAAACATTGTGAATTTTGAATCAAGATTAAAAAAGGAAATTTGTATCTAGAATTATGTTGATGTCCTTATGATAATTTTTGCAAAAAAAATTAGTGTCGTATAATCTTTCAAATTTCCATTAAATGAAATGCTTGTCCTTGCAATTTCTGCACATCTTAAGAGGTATGCATGCGTTCACGTAGCATAACTTAGTCTAAAATGTGTAATTTTTAAAAACTATATATATGAGCATGATCTACAAAGAGAGAGCTAAGTTATGCATATTAAAAATTTACTTTTTTATGCAATTTTTGTTTCGAAGTTGATGAAGTAATATTTCAATTGCATTTTGCAAACACGTCTTCACATAAGATTTTTTCAACTATTTAAATAAATTTAAAAACCAAGAGTACCCTTTTGAAGGGGACTCATAAACGAAGATAGCAGTATTTTTTGAATTTTTTTCGTTGTGTTTATTTTATGTTATTAATTTTTCATTCACCCCCTTTGAAATTATCTAAAAAAATTCAATCATTATGTTTAAAAGAAATTAGAAGAAAAATATCATATGAATTCAAGAATGACAAACACATATGTCATTGAATAGGGGATTCCTTCAAAAATCTAACATAATTAACTCCAGCCACTTAAGGACAAATTATGCCTTAACTTCGTCCAGGGTAAAAAAATGGTGTTGTAGAGAAAGCTACATAAAGGGTGTTAAAATTGTGTTTCTTAGGACATTTGAAGCTTGATCGAGTGCTTAAAACACTCAATCGTGCGTTTAAGGTAAAAATTCAAATAACTCGATCAAGGGTTTAAGAAAGTCTTCATCGAGGCCTTCATGTGGTTAAGCAATGGCTCGATTGAGCTTTAGGGATAGATCGGGCCACCTTTTTTAATTATGCGCCCATGATGTATTGGAAAGAAATTTCAAAAATATGGCTCACTCAAGCCCTTAACCTTGAGTTACACATGAGCTTGATTGAGGGTTTAGGATAAAATGGTATATAATTCGCCCCACAGAGGGTGTTATTGGTAGGCTAGCATTAGTTCCTGCACGTGCTAATTATCGACCAGACTGACCTGTCTTTGATGTTGCTTTGCCCTATCTTTATACTTTAGAAATGATAAAAGATTCACCAGGTAGGGAAATTCCTCTGTGATTGAGGGAATAGTATATCTTTATTAAATGGGAACGAATAAGAACAACACAGTTACTAGAATGGGATAGGTATAGAATGGATAGAAACTTTGAGTACGTGGTCCAATGGTTAAGCAAGGAGATTTGGGGAGAGTTGAGGATGTGGTCCAATTCTAAATAAAACTATATATACCCAAAAATTGTTCCAAATTAGATCTTTTTAATTAAAAATAGAAAGAAAAAAATAGGTATAAATCAAATCAAACAAGTGAAGTTAGTTGTGATGGAGATATTAATGTCATAGACTAACGAGACTACATTATTTCCTGAAAGTTATGGAAATTCTGACCATATTTTCATAAAATCCGGCAAGGATTTTTGTAAATCCAAGTTACAGTTGTTAAACTTCAAAATTTTAGGTGCTTTAGACGTTTTTGATGGCGCTAAATCCATTTCCACCATCAAAAATACGATTCAAACACTAACTCTACAAGATTTTTTGAATTTTTTTGCCCGGATCCTGACCACTTTTGGCTGTCTGAGAAATTCCTCCACCTCTATAAACGACTCTGATATTAATATCTTAAACTAGTGACAATGGGGAAAACGAGAAATTGGTTCAACCATACAAAGGACAATGGCTTGGTTGCAAGGATGAGATTGCTACATTCATATATATTAAGTAATTTTTTTTTTTTTTTTCAAATTTGTTAAACAAGAATGATTTTTTTTTAAATAATTAAAATGTAAAATTTGACCTGTTAGGTTTTTAAATTTGTTTTGTATTTGTATATATTATTTGAGTGGGTTGAATGGTTAAAACTATGTGTTTCTTTTTAAAAGGTTATAGGTATAAATATAAGGGGGTGGAGATGTATGACTGCGTAAGGGGTCTCAAGTACTAATTTGGTGTCTTATACATTGTGTTAGCAATAACCGCCTAAGTGCAATCTAAATGTTGATAGCTCTAAGTTTTTTAATAGCACATATTCTATTATCATTTTTGTTTCTTCATCAAGTTTAAATTGTTCAAATGGATGAAAGTTATGTTATACTACTAGTTTTGTTTTCGAGTGTCAAGTTAGTAGAAAAAAGCATGATGTATCTTTCGTTATGAATGAGTAATACAAATGTTGCCTGACTATATATATATGAGGCATTTCCTAGCATGCATCCTAATAAACACTTTCTGATGGGATTGAATAAAACAAGGATTTCTATTGAGATAACAATTGGTCTTATTTCAAAGCGCTTTTTGGAGTTCAAGTCAGTTCCAAAACACAAACGTGTCTGACTCCCTATTAAACCTTAGATAGACAATGAGATTCCTTGGGGCATCTTTTATAGTTCTTTTTAAGGTCATCGTCCAAAATACATAATTGGTGTCACCCTTTTTCTAGCTCAGAATTAGTATTTTCCAGTGAGTTATTGTCCAGGGAGGGGCTCTAATAATTTTGCAGAGTTTGTAGCTCTTTGCACTCTATTGTTAGTAGTTCCACGAAAGCACTTAACAAAGATGAAAATCATGAGAGACTCAATTGGTGATTAATGCGGCAAAGCAGAGGTTGGTCATTGAAAATATTTTTCTATAACCAATTATCCAAGAAATTAATGAACCTCTCCAACCTAGTTCATTCTCGATGACTGAGGCATAACAACACTGTAGCTTATTTGTTAGCCAAGAATGCCACTTGGTGGCTGGAAGGAACCTTAAGAATCAATGGTACATAGTGTCCACCCCATACCCATGATAATGCTCCCATGTGTCCACATACATTCGCATCACTTGGAATACCTCCCAAGTAACATCTTGATACAACCTATAACGAGCCAATAAAGGCTCCTTAACTATTGCAATTATAGATTCGAATGGCACATCCTATCCTACCATCTCGACATTTAAGAGGATGTACATATATAGAGTGATGATAGTTCATGGCTCCACCTAATGGCTCATGTTTATAGATTTCTCACGATCGGCATTTCCAATATGGTTTAGGGGATGTTCATTAAGGAGTTCTATGCATGGAAAGCTTGGCTAGTGGATCGTCTGCCTTTCTTTAGATGCAGATGGTGGAAAGGTGGCCTAAATTTCCATTTTTTCCATTAGGTCAAGCAAATAACCTCCAAGACCACATTCTACACCTTCAGCTCTATAATTAGCCATTGTCAACACAAATAGCTTCAATTATAGTGATATTAATCAACCACAAGAAACAACTCCATATACGAATAAATTATTAGTCTACTTAAGTTAATTTTCCATGGTAGAAAAGTTTTGTTTCATTCATTAATTTAATAAATTTCCATAGTCGTATATTTTTGTCTCATTTAATAATAATAATTATTTATTATTTAAATTGAGGAAATTATACTACTTTAGCAAAACAAGGTTACATGGTTTTCCATACATAAAAACCCATCTTCAACATTTTCTAGCATCAAGCACCAAAATTGTTCAAAGGTTTTTCTTTCTCCCCCTCTCTCCCACGTAAATCAACCTAGCCTCTAGAATTATCAGTTACAACTCATGTTAAATTCATATCCTCATTTTTTTAGAAAACTCCATCATTGTTAGCTCAACAGAGCAATGGATTTCTTTATCACTATCTAACAAGTCAAACTCATGGAAGTGCTTATGCCCGCTTATTATAGACACTATTATTATTGATGCTCTTTCAGTGTCTTTTATGGGAGGATTCTCTTCTGCTAAGGGATGAGGCAAAACCATATGGATCTATACTAGATTCTGAGAAGTCAAGGCATCATAATTTGTCTTTTGTTGCTGAGAACAATCCTTCTTATGACTTGTCGAGTTCTTGACATTTGTTGCTACCTTCTCATCTCACGTGTTACGACTGGGTTTTCTTAGCTCTAGGGAGTCGGATAACCCATTTGAGACAGGACATGCATTCTAAAGATGTTTGGGTTGTTGACAAATTCTACACATCAAAGCAATGTTTTCGGAAACAAAAAGCTAAAGATATTCATTGTCATCCCACTTTAAATTGATTTTACCTGGTAATCATTCACTTAAATCTAGTTCAACACAAATGTGGAGAAAAGAAATGAACCCATTTGCCAATATTTCACTATCTATTTTGATGAAGCGACCAATTGAATTGCTAATAGCTTTGAGAAAGTCTGGCCAAATCTAATGGAGGGTTAAGTTAGGGAGCCTTATCCATACCAGAGTAGCCTGAGACTTCATGGACAGGGGGTTAAACTCTCAGAACCATCACTGAATCGAAACCCCTGCATGGCCCTATAACTAGGGCCCCCAGTCAAAAAGAAGTTGTCAGTATTTGAGTTCCTTGAAGACCCCCACAAAATATCTTTTGGAACAAAATAGCTGATCCAAATTATGGGTCCATTTTTGGTGAATCCATGCCCTGAGGCCTTTTTTCGGGGGCCAGAAACCATTGAACCTGCAGATAATCTCTCTTCATTGATAATCCATTATCTTAATCTTAGTAAAAAGCTCATCCATTTGGAGTGTTGGGGTCTCCACTGAACACTCCACCACAAAAGTTGGACCTGAAAGATCCTTAGGAGGATGGGAGTTAGAACTTGGCTTCAAGGCATCTTTGAATGACAAGGGTTTTGATGCTGAAGATGTCCTGCCTCCTCTGCCACCTCCATTCAGACATGCCAACAGGGAAATAGAGGCATCTTTCTTGATGTCATAATCATCAAGCTTATTTGTTTACTTTAATTGCCTCCCTTTGAAAAGGAGTCTCATTGGCCCTGTAGGGGTACCTATCAGCAAATGTATATCGTCTATGAGCAAAAAAACATCCACTTCACTGACCATAAAGCAAAGGGACTTTCTAGGCAATTTTTTGACAAAAACTAGGAATTTTCATATATCTAAGTCCCTAAAACTAGTCTTAAATGAGATGGCATTAGTATCTGTACACAAAGGATTCATCTTAAGAAAACAGTTCAAGAAATTCAAAATAGTCCTTAAAGACAAAATTGGCCGAAGGATTACATCAAACATTTTCCGTAATAGTATAATTTTGCCTCATTATTTGTATCTACAGTAGAGTATACCTACTAAATAGCTCTATTCACATGTTATTTATTGGCATTCTACAATTCTGTAATTTTTCCCTCGCAATAATGTAAAATTGTTAATAATATTCATTTAAATTCTATAATGTTTTAACAATACTGCTTATCTAAATCTATATTTCCAGTAATAAAATATTTTATTTATTTAATAATATAATAATAAGCAACATTTAATTACTAATTAAATAAGATTGGCCCCTTGGTACTAGAAGCGGAGTAATTCCAAATAACATAATTTTCTTCTATATTAAAGAATAGTAACTAATGATAACTATCTCACCTTTATTTTGAAAAAATGTATTTAACATTTCCAAATTAATTAATCTCTATCTCAAAACCCTTCGTTACACCCCTATTATTATGAACTAATGTCCTAATACCCTTTATTCATCAAATAAGTAACTCATAAAATTGATCTAAATGTTATTAGGATAGATTATCATTGTATCATAGTACGTACATTTTAAATATAAAGCATTATACCACTATATATAGATTAACTATAATTTATCCTTATTCATAAGTTATCCTAAGCTAAATAAAATGAATAAAACGCATTACAATTAACATAACTTAATATAAATACAATTTTAAGATAATAATAATTTTAAAATATTTTTGATAAATTAAAATTTTTTATATACACTTGAAAACAGTAAAACCAAAAATTTAATTTAATTATAGAAAAGAGATAATTAAAAAAAACGAAGATAAGATCAAAATAGGGAGGAAGATTGATAGGAAAGGATATATTTATAAATAAATAATAAAAGAAAATATAAGAAGACAATTGAGAAAAGGATTTTTTCATGAGGAAAAAAAAACTATTTTATTCATAAGAGTGAATATACATATTTTAGATTTGAGAGATTGTTTGGTTTTTTCTATGTTAGTCTCTTGTTGATTTAAACTAAAAACCAAAAAAACCTTCTTTATCTCTTATATATTTCAAAATGGTTATCTACCACCTTTATTATCTATGTGTGTCAACAATATTTGGATGAAAGGTGCATTTTTGCTGCTAATACATTGGTTGGATATTCCTATAGTGTTTTTTGTGTGGCAAAAAGACAAAAAAATGATCACATCCAAAGAAAAAATTATTGGAGAGAGCATATGTATAAAAATTGTGTTGTATGTTGTAATGAAAATTTCTAAATGTGGATGACCATTTGGTCACGTTCTACTCCATCCATAAAATTAGTGACCATAAATGTTCCTATAGGCATCTCAAGTACTTCTTTTGAGAGTCTTCAGCGGTGATCCTAGGCTCTCAAAGAATGTGATTGAATGATAGTCAGACAAAAGTAGAACTTAGACAATCTTTGATGTCTTATAGGATTGGTTGTAAGTAGATATTATCGATGAAAATCCTATTATTTTCCTATTCAATAACTAGTTTAGAGTGTCCCATGATTTGTAGTGACATCACTCTTTTTAGTGTTGCTACTTCCAGGAGGGTGCAGAAGGATATGAATTTAGCTCAATTGCTTGTGCCTTAACAAGGATCATATCTAACTTGTACACATGAGCATTGAGTGATAAACAATGCCATGCCTACTCCACACCTGGGTGGATTCCCTTGAGTTGTGTCATCGAATCAACCCCATGGAAAACCCATAGTTAGTGGCATAATTATAGGAACTCGACACTTATGAGATTTTGGTTCAACCTTTTAGACTTGATAGAATTTTTTACTAGTTTTGTATTGACTTTGCAAGGATATCTTGTGAGCTAAAAAACTACTATTTTTGGCCCACCATAAATTGTTTATGAGGATGAATGGAAGTCCTCTGAAGCATTATGTGTCTTTACTATTGAGTCAAGTTTTGAGACTCTCCTCCACTCCTATTCATAACCATGAGCCTTTGATGTATAGTTTTGTGAAGATAGATGTAGTGATCTGTAGTATGTAGGAGCAAGAGATAAACAGGTGTGAGACATTCTTATTTGATAACTTAAACAAAGGGGAAAAACTAGGTCATTTCCATCCCTTTTTTTGAGGTTGTCTCATGTGAGGAGTTTGTTGGATAGTTCTAGACAAAGAGTTAGTTTTCATTTGAGTAGAGAGCGTGTATCTTTTGTACAGGGTCACACCACCATTTTTTATTTTTTGTGTAATTTTGTTTTGTGTGTGCTTCATATCCCAATTTTGTTGTGAAATCGCAATTTTTTGGGTTCTTTGACCATACCAGGTCATCATTTATTTCCTCCCTCGGTCAAATGAAGTTCAAGGTTAGAAGTTTATGAATCTTTTCCATCTTGCAGCTTCTTGTCCTAAAAGACTCAAATCAATAGAACTTTGCCAGCCTGCATTTCCCCATGCTTGTGGAGAATAAGCCTTGTCATTCGTGAGTGTGTAGACACCTAGGAGGTGGAGATGTTCAATTAGATTGTTTGAAAGAAAGAAGTCTTCACCCAAGCCAAGCCAAGGTCCAAGACCCAATTTAATCTGTTGGTCACTTTCGACTCGCCAAATTATCCAAGAGCTTATGAGAGGGAAGGAAAGCACTACAACTTTCCAAGAATTAGATCCTTTGGAGGATTTCCTTGGAAGAAGAAACTAGTGAGAGAAAGAGAAATTTGGTAGATATTTGGCTTTATGTGTGTTGCAAGAGAGGGAGGAGTTGTGTGATAATCTCCAGAGGCCTTTTAGCTACGAAGGCTTTGTTGAAAATGTAAATGTTGTTGAAGCCCCAACCCCCCTGATATTTTGGCATGGTTATTTTTTTCCATTATACCAAGGGGATTCCACCTGTGTGTTTATTCTCTAACTAAAAAAAATAGAAGCATTTTTTCCTCATTTTGGTGAGGATTCCCTTTGGGTCATATGAAATAAAGAACTAATAGATTAAGATTCTTTCGATAACAACCTTCATGAGAATGACTTTGCCTCCTCCAGAGAGAATTTTGTTTTCTCATAAATTAATCAGAGTGTCAATTTTATGAAATAAACAAAGCCAATCAGCAAATTGGTACCCAAGCAACTTGAGGAAGAAGCCAAGTTACTTAAAGCCTTCATCCAAGGAAGAGATAAGGAAAGGGAAAAGTTGGATTTTTGTAAGGGTTACTAAGTTGGACAGGAGGTAGGGGATATGGCGAGATTTGTTGGGGTTGATATACATACTAAAAGCTAAAAGATTGGAAGAATATGGATAAGGAGCTTTCGAGAGCAAGGAGGGACTTGGAAATGCCTTCAAAGAAGATGAGGATACCATTAGTTAATAGGAGCTAAGTGTTTTTTTGGTGATATTCCACTTCAATGCCTTTGATACAATTCATGGATATGGACACCTTAATGATGTTGCATAGTGCCTCTGCCAAGAGAAGGAAGAGAAGGGGGAAGATGGTGCATTGTTGTTGTATACCCCAATAGACTTTGAAGAAAGGAGAGGGTGAGCCATTTATCGGAAAAAAAAAGAAGTGGAATGTAGACACCCCATCATCTAATTAATAGTTTGGAGCCCCATGCCCAAGTAAGGGAAACCAATCTGATGATATTCCAATTAGCCTTGTCAAAATTTTTAGATAGATCCAACTTGACTGCAAGGGAAAAAAGCTTCTTTGTTTTGATGGAATGTAGGGACTCCCAAGTAATTGAGATCATATAGTGGATTTGTTTTTTGTTTAAGAAACCAAATTTCTCGTAACAAATGATTTTGTTGAAGATGGGATAGATGCATTGGGAAGGGACTTTAGAGATGATTTTGTAGATGACATTGTAATAGGAAATAGGTCTAAAATCTTCAAAAGTTGTCTCATATTACTTTTTGGGGATGAAAGCTAAAAGTATATATTTTAAAGCTCCTACACTACTTTATGTAAATCATCCTTTTTCTTTTCTTTTTTGTAAATCAGCATTTTGTATTAATTCATAGAATACGTAGAGTACAAAAGGGTATGCTCGAGCAGACTAAAGAGAGAAAACCTTGCCCATTTATAATTCTTAACAGCCGCAAAAAATCTGTTGAAACGACCCCAAGGCATACCACGTAGGGTAGCACAGAGAGAGGTTGGGGCCTGCAAACAAGAGTGCCCTTTCCGACGACTTGAAAACATATAAAAAGCAGACCAGATGGACCTCAGAGACAAAAAAAAAAAAGACAAAACAGATAAGCGCACTACAACAAATCCTGTGATTAGCATCCTTTTTTACTTCTTTTTTTGCATCTAGAGCCCATTTTTGGTGCTATTTGCATCCATTTAT
>APFE030779619.1:283548-309474 GCA_000404065.3 Pinus taeda | reverse complement strand
CTAATCCTGTATTTCATGATAGATCTAAACATATTGACATCAGGTACCATCATATTAGAGATTGTGTGTAGCAGAGGATCATGTTACTTTCATACATTCCAACGGAGGATCAGGATGCTGATATTCTGACGAAGGATCTCACCAGGAGCAAATTCGAATACCACCGAGGCAGGATAGGGGTTGCTGATAATCCATATCTTGTCGAGAGGGAGTGTTGAGATTGCAACAAGATGATGGAGCTTAGTGAAAAGAGTCGCCTGCACTAAGTGGGCCCGTAGGCAAATTATGGCGCAAGTTCTATTTTTGGATCACAGCAGGGATGATCACAGCAGAAGTGACCACAACAGGGATGATCACAGCAGGAGTGATCACAGCAGGAGCGATCACAGCAGGAGTGATCAGATCTGGAATAGATTTGGAGATCAGATCTGAGCTGTATTGTGTGTAACAGGTGGAGATAGTGCTGGATACTTGTGAGAAGTATTGACTATTGTAATGTTACATGTTCTCAATCATTAATATACAGATAGTGTGGGGTTTTCAGCTGTAAGCTTTCCCCGGGTTACACACTGTGTTAATGTGTGCATGCTCTTGATGTTTTATTGTTATTGACACTGCTATATTGATGATCAACGTAGAGGAGCTTATGTATTGTGTATGTATTCCGCAATAGTACATGATCAGGATAATCTCCATTGAATATGTGTCTATTATTCAAAATTTCTACATAGACTTTCACAATCTCAACAAAGCTTGTCAGAAGTACAACTTCCCATTACCTCCTATGGAATAGATACTGCAATCAGTTGCAAGATTAGAACTAATGTCTTTTCTGGATGGATTTTTAGGTTATAATCATATTCTAGTACATTGAGATGACCGGCTAAAGACTACATTTTGAACCAAATGGGGCACCTATGCCTATCAAAAGATGCCATTTGGATTAATCAATGCTGGTGTAACATTTCAGAGATCCGTGGACAGAGATTTCAAAGGTTTGGTGAATAAATCAGTGGTAATCTATTTAGATGATATAACTGTGTACTCAAAAAGGTGCAGTAACCATTTAAAGGATTTAAAAAAAATCTTTGAGTGTTGTTAGAGGTATGGAATTTCTCTTAATCCCAAGAAATCTTTCTTTACTTTAAGTGAAGGAAACCTCCTTGGATTTATTGTATCCAAAGAAGGAATTCACATTGATTCTGATAGAATAAGAGAAATTTCTAAAACCCCTTTACCTCATAACAAGAAATCCATGCAATATTTCCTAGGTCAGTTAAATTTTGTCAAAAAGATTTGTCCCTGACTTTTCGCGAATTGTTTTACCTCTCCAATATATGATTAAGAAAATTTCTCTTTTTAAATGGGGACATACTGAGCATGAAGCCTTTGATCTGATTAAACAAGTAATCATAAATGCTCCCTCATTAGCAACCCCAAATTTTTCTAATCATTTCATTTTATATACCTTTGCTTTCGATAAAATCATATGCAACTATATTAACACAGGTCATGGTGACAAAGCCGAAGCACCAATTTCTTTCTTTAGCTCCAATTTGCAGGGGGATGAATTAAACTATTCAGATGTTGAAAAACAAGCTTTCGTTGTTTTCAAGTCAATAAATCTCAGACCGTTTCTCCTCAAAACTCACACCAAGGTAGTATTCCCATTCTCAGCAGTGATAAATTTATTAATACAAAGAGATGTAGGTAAGAAAAGGGCAAATTGGGTAACAACATTGCAAGAATATGACATTGAGATCAGACATGCTAAAATTGTAAAAGGTCAAGGTTTCTACAGAATGTTAGCAAGAGTATCCAACTTACTAGCACTACAAGATTTAGGTGATGATATACAAGTATATGAGGTAAATCTCAACGATAGCGAATCCAAATATGTTGATATCATCTTTTATTTGAAAAATGGATATGCCCCTACACAACTAAGTTACAAAATAAAAAGGGATTTGAGGTTAAAAGCTAAATAATATGAAATCATCAATGATGTGTTGTTTAGAAAGAATTATGATTCTGTTTTGCTTAGATGTCTTGAAAAATCTGAGGCAAAAAAGGTTTTGCAGGAACTCCATGATGGACCAGCTGGTGGACATTTTGGATGGGACACAGCCACACACAAAATCCTTCATGTTGGCTATTATTGGCCAACCTTATTCAAATATGCACATGAATATGTAAGGAAATTAGAAATTTGTTAAACAATTGCTGGGAGATAGAGGAAACCCGCATTACCATTGCAGCTGGTCAACATTGAACATCCATTTGAACAATGGGGACTGGACATAATAGGTGAGATCGTTCCTCACACCTCAAAGTAGCATAAATATCTCCTTACAACCACTAATTACTTCACAAAATGGGTGGAAGAAATTCCACTTAAGGTAGACAATTCTGATAACATCATTGAATTTATTGACCAATTTATTATTACTAGATTTGGTCTATCATCTGCCCTCATGTTTGACAATGCGTCTTATTTTACAGCCAATGCTATGAAATAATTTTCTCTTAAAAGAGGTTTTAAACTTAAATACTTTGCTAACTATTATCCTTAGGGAAATGGCTTGGCCGAATCTACAAACAAAAATCTCATAAGAATCATCAAACGAACTGTTGATCAAATTCAGCAAAACTGGCACAAATATTTAGCATTTGCTCTATGGGCATATCCAGTAACACAGAAGGCCTCAATAGGCACTTCTACTTTTAATTTGGTCTATGGGAAAGAAGCTATCCTCCATACGAATGTAGCTATTCCCTCTCTAGCCCTGGTTCAATTTATTGAAGAAACCCCTTCCTATTCTATGCAAGTAAGACAATCACAAATCCTCAAGCTCGAAGAAGAAAGGGAAAAGGCCAAAATCACACATGCACATCATCAACAGTTAGTCAAATATTCATTTGATGTGAATTCTGTAAGTTCAAAATCCTTTGAGCTCATAGATCTGGTATTGAAGTGGGATAAAGCACACGAGGAAAAAGGTAAGCATACCAAATTCTTAAGAATGTGGCTTGGCCTGTTTCAGATTGTGGAACAAATAGGCCCATCAACCTTTCCCAGAAGAAAATTTATACTGAGAATGCCATGATGACTTGTTCACTCCACAAGTCACATTTTTTATCCACTTTTAAGACCCCAAGAGTATTCCCCATCTTTTGTTGCACACATTAGATCTCTTCATTTCTCTTTGTCTTCGTGCTTGGATGGATTTAAAATGCACTCATATATCCTTTATGTATTGTGTTTCTACATTCACTTATGGGGCTGATTTTTAAAATTGATTGTGTTGACCTGTAATTTCTTGCTAGACTATCTTGATAGAATCTTTCATATCACCTCATTCCTATTGAGTTAGGAGTTCCATATACAATTGGAAAGGTATATGAATAATATTTTCAACCATTTATCTCATTCTTCCACTTGAGATAGCTTTTTATAGTAAAATTTATTTCAAATATAGGGTATCTAAATTGGACATGCGGAAAAATTGGGTATCCAAATAATATTTCCAACAATATTTATCTTAAACATCGATAGTCTCCCTTTATCTTTAAAATGGATGAAAAAATGTTTCCACAATCTCCCCCCTTTTCATTTATGAAAACCCTTACTCAATTTTGTAGCAATATTATAGTTCTCCCTAATATTTTATTAAACATCCATCTTGGTTTCCCACTAACTTTGACATTCTCAATCTCCCCCTATCTTTGAAATCAATGACAACAAATATTCAACATTTCATACATGCATTTCCTACTTCTATAAATGTGCATAATTTCATGTTTCATTATTAAAAAAGTATATACATGATCCTAATGATGTCATTGAGTTAACTTGATTTAGGTGAAGCCCGAAGGAGAATTCTAGTTGCAACTCGTGTGTATACCAAGTAGGATGGTCATGATGGTTTTAAATAGAGTCATTATGAAGGCAAACTTATATTGGACGCACCACAACCATGAATAAGGAACATGGGTGAACCATGGCCACATCTATTTTTAAGTTTTTATCTCCCTCTTTCTCTCTCTATGTGTGTATGTGTGCTGATGTGCACAAAGGTTGGTGCAAAACTCATGGGGAGGGGAATGTAAGATCCTCAATTCGATATCTAAATTAACAATGTATATATGTGTATATGATGAATGGTTAATGACCAAATTATGTAACAAGTAAATGTACAGTAACAATAAAAAAACTAAACGTCACAAGCTATAAACAGAAAAGGACAAAAATATGGGGGGTTATGATTCTACAAGAGAGTAAAGAAAGGCGACATATGGGTATCAAAGGAGGCCAAAGAGGAAAAAGATTATTTTATTCCAAGCATAAGCCCTTTATCTTGTATTTTCATAAGTATTATCAACCTTAGAGTTAATGGAGAAAGTCTATGTGGGATTCATAGGAAGACGTATGGTGAGTTGTTAGCATGCAAAGCTAACCCATGAGTTTTGTTTGTTGTTAGGGAGGTTGACAATCATTCTTCCTAGAAGTTTTTTGTGAGGCTATGCTACCATACCATGAGTGTAAGAATGAGGGGTATGATTATTATGAAAAATATGTGGGAATTATGTCCATGTGCATGAGGAATTATTTTCATTGAGAAAATTATATTATAGTTTAGAACTCTTGGAGTCCCCATCAAAAAATTTCCTAATGAATTTGTACTATACCTAGAAGGGAATCGATGTGCATGGATGGTTTCCTACTACACTTGGAGCTCCAATTATACACCATTGTAAACTTCAATGTGTCTTATATTAACCTATTTAGGTGATGGTTGCTTATAAATTTTCGTTGTGTATGGTTTCTAATAATACGTTGAGCTATACTGTGGATCTCACCATCTGAGAAAAATATGAAGTGATAAAGGAAAATCAAAGTGGTTTACTGAAAATTTACTCAAGTAAGCATAATCTAAGGGAGTCATATGATATGATGTATTAGCATCAAGTTTATACTTTGTTTAAAGATAAAGTAAATTAGTTCCCTCCTCTTAAAGACAAAACATTCCAAATATTAGGTTGCTTATATTGACTTGTTAACACAAGAATAAATAAAATAGATATGTAATTCTATGGAAAAGACACTTCAAATATAGAACATTTATAAAATAGCCATAAATGGTTAAGGATAACTTTTTATTGTTCCCTTCGGACATAGTTACTTTTTTTAGCTACATGAAATCAATTTTAACTAAAACATTTGAATCTTTTTTGTTGTTTCTCATATCATCGTCTCCAAGTCATACTTTCTATATCACTATGGATAGGAATAATATGCTTAATAGCTACATATTATGTTGTTATATAATTGGAAACTAAGGAGTATTATCTTTATCTTTTAAGTAGGGAAAATGTTGTGGTAAAATATAATAAAGGGCATCCCATCTCATACACAAGTGGATAGAAAATCCTAATAATGTACATTAGAATTGACCTAGATCACTAGTTCAATTTTGTTTTGAGTTCTAGAGTTAACCAAGAACTTCATATGAGGTGTGGCTTTAAATGGTGTCAACATAGCTATGGTTAAATTGGGAAGGTGTATCCAAGTTATCAAGGAGTTTTCTATTGGACCACCAACATCAATAAGGGTTTTAAGATCACTTGAAATCTTTCCTTGAAAGAAAAGCAGAGATTTTTTTAGAAATCAAGATCATAGTTACCTTATAGAACAAGTGATCCAAGGTTGATTAATTTGGTTTCATCATGTTTGTATGATGGATGATCACTAGCTCGATCCAAGAATTTATTTTTTTGTACTTAAGAGATATTGATGACCTTAATAGAATGAGTACAATGCCGACGACAATCATGAAATATAGATGCATCATCTCGTAGATACACAAATTTGGACATGAGTTTGAACAAAATTTGTTAAATAAGACTATAGCTTTTTGTAAATTCATTTTAGTACAAGATCATCAATTTTTTTCCTCAGTTTAAATCCCTTTCATTAATCAACATGTACAATAAAGTTGGATCTATGCATATTAGTTATTTATGATACTATCTCATGCTTACAAAATTTTCATATATAAGGGACCAAATGTGGAAGGTTCACATGGAAGGATGCCAATGTTTGTAGGGAATAAACCAATAGTAGGTTTAGAAGAGGAAGAAGTTAGAAGGGAAATGGATTTTGTTTCTAGCCAGGTAGAAAATGAATAAATATATTGCAAACCCTCACCCAATGTAATTACAAATGGTCATATTCAGATTGCTAAAAGTATGCGATTAAGAAAGAGGAAGATAAATTATCAAGTGGTTCCTAAGCATGAAGAAAAAAGAGTTAAATGTTTCCCCGCTTTGGCATTGTTAAATATCCTCATATGTTAATAAAAGACCATTTTTAGCCATTATTACAATAAACTTGCAAAATTGTGACTACATGTGGACTATTTTCTCCTTTGATGGTTCCTTGGGTGCTCATGGGGATGGTATTATAGCTTACAAACTATTATCTTGTTAGTAGTTCTTATTATCACCCAAGGAAAATCTAAATGGCTAAATCGCACCCATGGAATAATTTTCCTTTTTTTCTTTCAAAAAAAGATTCACCAATTTCCATGCTTTCTAAAAAATATTGACCCAAATTCCATAGATTAAATTTTTTTTGCTTTAAAATATTTTTTTTATAGAACCTATATTAAATCCTTTCAAATATGATTTTTTTTTACAAAACTATTGCCAAACATTTTATAGTTAACATTTTGAGAATTAGTAATATTCAATAAGGTTTGTACACTTTAAGAAAGTATGGATCCTTAAAAATTTTGTTGTTGTTAATTATTTTTTTATTATCTTATTCACAACTCATATGAAGCAAAAAGTATCTTGATAACTTATCGACTATTCTCATTTACTTAGATCCTTTAATTTTTCATATGCTTAAACCAATGGACTATTCTCCCTATTTTTATATTCCTTCTCTTGCTTCGTTTCATCTCACTATTTTCGTTAACACAAAAGTGTTATTAGTAGTCAAATTATTCAACATTAGGAGGGAGTTGTGATGGCTTGATCTAAGTTAATTCTTGATGCTAATGAAAAAATATTATCATTAATATTAACTACATTATGAAATTTTGTTACCACTCCTATATAGGGTTTAATCAACTAAATTTCATATTGAATTATTGCATTAGATATTAGTTTCATTTAATTTTAAGCTCATCATACTAAAACTATAAGAGCCCAACCATGATTAGAGGGCTTTCCATTCCAATAGGGAAAGGTCTAATTAAGCCCTTTCACTAGATAAATGTATGAAGTTGACAAGGGTCATTATCTATGCCAAAAAGTACCTATTTGTGAGATGTATTAAAATACATAGAATGGTTGTGTTGACGGTGCTGAACTCGCCAACATTCAGGGGATCTCCCCGATATGAAGTCCCAATCAAACCTCACACTGTTTGGTGTAGGAGTCTCATCTGGTATAAAGGCCCGGTTTCCAAATCCTTAAAGATTTGCCTTGGCTCTAACTATCAACACAAGAGAGTGATCAATGGTGTCTTCGAAAATCAAGGGGAGTGTATCTGGTGAGTGTGTAGTGCAACTGTTTCAAGGTTTTTCTACTACAAAAGGGGGGATTGGGCCTCTAAGTGAGAGGTAATAGTACCACCCAGGAAGAGATAGACATGAAGTAGACAAACCCATTTAACATCCAGCCTAGTAGTCTGCAACGAATGTGATGTTCATTACAACTAACAAACAAGGAAAAATTTGTCTAGTATCCCACGAATAGTCCACAAGGATAGGGAATCGATAACAACAATTACAACATATTCTCAAAAAAATAAGCACTAAAATAATTGAAATAGTTCAACTATCTTAGTACATGTGAAAGAAAACATGAAATACAAATTTCCATGTAATAGTCTTATAAACATTCATAGTCCATGAATGAAGAATGTGCTAGCCTTAAAAGGCTTATGCTATTAAGAAAAATTTTCAAGACACATGTTTACAATGTACATCACTAGCCCTGGTAGTGGGACATTGGAGCCACTCCTTGCTCCTCAAAGAACTAGTTGATCTCTCTAATGCCTTGCCAGAGGAGCCAAGGTGAAAAGTCCTTTGCTCATACAATGAGGGGGTATATATAACCAAGGGGTGATGCTCCCCCCTTGTGAATCTTTGACTACCCTCATGACTGTTCAACTTCCTATGAATTTTCAACTTACATGGCTCTTCATATTCATGTGTGTCCTTTGGACTTCCACTTTAAAATCATTTTTATTACAATAAATATGGGCCACACTAGTGATGTGGCATATGAAAACTTATGAAACGAATTGACATGACACTGCTAACATGGACTGGCTTGATGATGTGGCAATGTTAAGTCACTGTTGCTACTGAGTGCTAGATGTCTTCTTGGATATGCTTTCTCTTCTCCTTTGCATAGCTTGGTGATGCGAGGCCTTCAATGATCTTAAGTCTTGGACAATAGTTGCAAACTTATGTCCCTTTTCTTCCTCATGATAGATCCACTTGTAAGTTCAGCTGCAAGAGAGTCTTTAGGCATGCTTCCATCCTCCTTATCCTTCTTCATCATCTCACCATGACTTGATAGTGTATCTGTTCCTGCAATTCGCTCATGATGGGATGACATCAATATGAAAACTCCCTAGTCTAAGATGATGCATATATCCATGAACTAGGCCCAGGCCAGGTGATAGATTGGGTGAAAGGGCCTAGTGACTGTGCATTGCATAGTTCCAGGAGACAGGGAGAGAGTTTGATCACTGAGACTACGCAGTGCACAACTCAAGCTTGACTAAGGAACTTTTCTACACAGTCCTCACTAAAGAGAAAAATTATGTAGTGCCCACTGAGGGACATAATTTTGCAGTTCAAGAAGGTATTGGTTGCTATGCGATGCAGCCCTAAGAGGTCAGACTACACAATTTCAAGGGGCAAGGGGGACTGAGTAGTAGAGAGGCCTAAAGGAAATATCTGCGCAGTTTCTAAAGGAAGTAAGCTCTGGCTGAGGGAAGAGCACTGGAGGAAGCATCTGCATAGTTTTGGAGGCCAAGGGAGGTTGGGATATTTTCACATTGTGCAATTCCACCAGGAAAGGGAAAATCTTGAGGGTTGAAGGTGCTAAGTGCATAGCTCAAGAGAGACTGAGAGGCACAACTACACAATTCTGGGGGTTAAGGGAGGCTGCTGGACACTGGAATTGCGTAGAACAACAACCCTGGAGGACAGTGACTATGCACTGCGTAATTCCAGGTAGCAGGGTCACATCTAAGAGGGATGAGACTGTATAGTGCGTAGCTCATTCAGGGCCCAGTGAAGCTAAGTTTCTTGGTCGGGGGGATTTTTTGAAAATGGCTAAGAGCGGGAAGAGAGATGGAATCATGATGAAATTGAAATATGATCACACACACTTAGCATACTTTGAAGGCACGATAACATAGATCACCAGAACAATAAAATAAAGCATTCCCCTCTATGTGTCTACCTCATGATAAGATGAGACAAGTGCAACACTTAAGATAGAATTTGGGACGACAGTGATGACACTTGTGTGACAACACTCAAGACTTTGTGTATGGATGTGACATATGTTTACATGGTTAGAAAAACTCATATACATAAAGAACAAACTTTGAAACCACCTGAAAAAGGCTCACAAACATTATACAACAATCAAACATTCCAAAAGACGACAATTAATCCAATAAGAAAAAGGGGCCAAAGAACTTCAAGAAATCTTGTGAAATGAGCTTGAGTGTAACACCCACTCCCAAGTCTACCCAAAGTAACCATGCGAATGGGAGTAAACATGAGACAAGAGGTTACTGTGATGGGATTCAACTTCCTATGTGTCCTTAAGGAAGTGGAATTGAAGGAACATCACACATAGTCATTCAACACCATCAGCAGACCCCTTAGGAGACAAGTATGCCACTCAGACAACCTATCCCTGAGATCCACTATTGTTTGAGCAACTCAAGGAAGAGTAACGCACCCTAGAAAAAACCCAGGTGAGTTATAATTCTTCCTAACCTTCATCCAACAATGTTAGTCTCTAGGGTAATGCTCTGTGGGCCAACAATCCCATAAATTGAGCCATTTTTCTAGCCCAGACTTCTTGACCTCTACCCAGAACTTGTTGGAACCTTTAGGAATCATTTAAAACATGATAACAATGCTAATGAATCAAACTCAACCTCAGGATTAGGCTTGAGTATCCCCAACCGAGACTGACATTCTGTCAAACACTTGGCATCAATACAACCTATAGGTCTAGGATACAAGACAGAGCTCAAATGAATGAAATAACTTATGAAACATAACCAGAAGGATCACCTCCCTCTCCAATGAACTATTATATCATCAATGAGGTCTTGCATCCATTCATTTAATAGTTACAAGTAAATACATAAAATAACCATGACATGAACCAGTCATTTAATCATGCCTATAACTAGCATAAAACCATATAAATATCAAATACATGACAACCATTAAATCCACATATAAATCAATGTAAAAGTAAGATAACTTAGCTTTTATTAATCATAGGCAAATCCTACCAGGTTTGGGACTTCCACATACCACCTAAACATAGACATGGTTGAATCAAATCTCTCTTTCATCCAGACACCCCAGTGCCATATTCCAAGCATGAATGCAGGATCTTATAGAACAACCAAGGGAATCCATAGGTTAAACTACCTCCACCCTCATCAAACTGTGATCACACCGAAATCGGTGCTCCAATCACAACTGAATCGAACTTGGAATGCCGTTTGGAATCCATCACTATCCTTGAGGAATTTTTCATCTCCTTGTCTCTTAGGTTTTACTGCAATCCAAACCGTATCACTAGGGCCTAAATAGAGACCAGTCTCTCAGGATTTACCACAATCCAAACCCAAATCACTAGGCCTTAAATAGAGAATTTTCCCTTAGGCTTTACCATGTATCCCGCCAAAACTGGTCAAGGTATTCCTAGGCCTTTGGGAATGGAACTTGAGACCACCTCTGCCCTAGATTCTGAAATCCATCTAGCAATCCAAAGCTCAAAAACTGAAATAAACATCCCAACACCATGGCATCTGGAAAAAGGAAAGGCTAGGCTGAAATCCACTGTCATTACTCGACAAAATCATACCAATGACAACAAGAGAACCATACACCAACATGAAAATCCATGCATGTCCAAACTAGATAGGAAATCACACATGTAAAATTTTACATACAAGTATTCCTATTGAATCTGCTTGATCCTTATTTCCTTCCTTTATCCTTTGGTTTCCTTCCTTTCCCTTTTCTTGCTTTTCCTTCCTTGATCCAAAGTTAGAGTGCTCCAAGAAAAATCTAAGTGACCAAGAGTGAGAGAGAGAGAGAATAATGAGAGGTATCTAAAGCTAAACTGACAAAAGATTACCAACTGATCCTCAGAAGCCCTTTTATGAATGAGGTCTCTATTTTCTTCATTTTCCATTATTTTTCTTCAATTTCCTCCTCACATGCAACCTGTGACCTTTCAACTTACTTTTCTCCTAATTTCATTTATTTTCATAAATGAATGTGCCAAAAATTCCCTTTTTCCTTTTAATGCCTTTGCCTTAGACTTTTCCAATTTTCTTTAGCCAAAACACACATCTAGTGATGCCCACTAGGATATTTTTTCCCAACATTCAGCTTGGAATAAGTGTCCCTAACCGTGGTTTTATTTTTCCATTATTAAATTTTATTACATGAAATTTTCACCAAAGCTGTTACAGAACCCTCCTCCTTGGGGAACATCGTCCTTATTGTTAAACCACGCCAAGACCTTGACGAAACCACTGAAAAGAAAACATACTTCCCATGGAGCTTTATAACTTAGCTCATTACAATATTTATAATGAAAGACTTGCTCAAAAGAAAAACATCATGACAACATGAAAATATACTAACCATAATAATATGACACCCATACCACTTATTGGAGATTTATAACTTATATCATGGCCATATTTACATCCATATACATATACATACATATATCAAAACATCAATAAAACATATGCCAACATATACCAACATCAAAGAAAAACTACTTTGCCTTAGCCGACAAACAATGAAGGATGCATGGTTCGCATTTGTTCTTCCATCTCCCATGTAGCGTCTTTAGACCCAAAGTGCTTCCACTACACTTTAACTTTCTCTATGGCTCTGTTCCTAAGCATGAGATGTTTCTACTGTAGTATGCACTGAGGCTCCGAATGGAACTCTCCTTCTTGCTCTACTTGCAATGCATACCAATCAATAAAATGATCAACATCCTTTATAGACTTCTTAAGCAATGAAATATGGAAAACATCATGGACTTTAACTGTTGGAGGAAGTGCAAGCCGATATTCCATTGGTCCAATCCTCTCAAGGATCTTGAAAGGCCCACAATGCCGTGGTGCAAACTTAGCACATGAACCAACCTCAAAGATCCTTTTTTTGGCTTGATGCACAAATACACATGCTCCCCAACCTAAAACGCCTTAAACACTCTGTGCTGATCGGCATAACTCTTCTATCTATCCTGTGATGCATTTAGATTCTTCTTTATAACGTGCATTTCTTTCTCCATGTATGCCAACACTATAAGCACCATGTTCACTAGATCACTCCAGCTTATGGGAGTATTACAACTCCACCCATTCAACGCCTCTAAAGGACTCATCCTCAATGACTCATGATAACCATTATTGTATGTGAACTCCACCAATGGTAGATACTTTTCACATTTCCTCTGCTGTTGCATCATGTACATCCTCAACATATCTTCCAAGATCCTGTTGACCCTATCTGTCTGTTCATCTGTCTGCAGATGATAAGTTTTACTAAAGGTCAACTATGTACCCAAACCTGCAAATAGCTCCTTCCAAAACTTGGAAGTGAACTTTGCATCCCTGTTCGACACAATATTCTTGGAACAC
Source organism: Pinus taeda (assembly GCA_000404065.3). Taxonomy (NCBI): domain Eukaryota; kingdom Viridiplantae; phylum Streptophyta; class Pinopsida; order Pinales; family Pinaceae; genus Pinus; species Pinus taeda. The sequence continues at coordinate 296,516 of APFE030779619.1, read as the reverse complement.
CATGTAGTCTCACTATCTCTCTAATGAATACTTGTGCTACCTCACTGGCTGAATATGTAGTCTTTACTAGAATGAAATAAGTAACCTTGCTCAACCTGTCAACCACGACCATAATAGAATCATGTTGCTTCACTATCCTTAGAATACCTATAATGAAATACATGGAAATGACCTCCCATTTCCATTTTGGAATCACAAAAGGTTGTAGTAGACCACCTGGATGCTTGCATTCCGCCTTTACTTGCTGACAATCTCAACATATAGCCACGAACTCTGCCACTTCCTTCTTCAGATTCAACCAATAGTAAAACTTCTTCACCGTTGTCAATGTCTTTTGATATCCTAGATGACTCGAGTATGGCTTCGTGTGAAACTCCCTCAAGATAAGATTCTTGAACTTATAACAATTCAACACATATATCCTATCTCTAAACCTCACCAAACCATCTGCCGTGAGACAGTAGTCTACATCCTGATCCCCTGTACGTGTACCTGTATCTATACTTTGTTGTAACTTGTGCATAATCTCCAAGTATTTGTCATCTTGCTGGCTTGTTTGCAATATCCTATCTTGTAACTCTGTCCCATAAGAGCTCATAACTCCTATATGATTTACATGTACCTTTCTGATAAGAGCATCCACAACCCAGTTCTCCTTCCCTTTGATGTATCAGATCTCGAAGTTGAACTCGCTAGGGGTAGCCAACCATCTAGCTTGCTTGACATTTAGATTCAGCTAGTCAAACAAATACCTCAACCCACTGTGATCGCTCAGAAGATAATGTCTCCACATCTTCAATGCATATATAATCACTACTAGCTCAAGATCATGCATTGGATAGTTTTTCTCATGCTCATTCAATTTCTGTGAATCATAAGTCCTTCTTGCATGAGAACTCCACCAAGTCCTCTCTTGCAAGCATATGTACATACTGCAACATCCTTGTCTGGATCCACAATCTTTAGCACTGGTGCATGTGTCAACAACTACTTAAGATGCTCAAAACTAACCTCACATTCTTTTGTCCATTCAAACTTCTTACCCTTCCGTTGCAATGACGTGATAGGATATGCAATGTGTGAGAAGTTACTGATGAACTTCCTATAGTAACCTGCCAATCCCATGAATGATCTCATCTCATCCACATTCTTAGGAGCTGCCCACTCCATGATAGCCCTTATCTTTTCTGTATCCACTTCTATGCCATCCTTGGAGGCAACATGCCCCAAGTAATGTACCTTAGTCTGAAAGAAGTTGCACTTGCTAAGTTTAGCACTAATGCTCTCTTAGCAATCTCAACACTATGGCTAAATGCTCGGCATGTTCTTCCTCATTTTTAGAATATTCCAGTATGTCATCAATGAATACAATAACAAACTTTTTTAGATAAGGACACAACACACTATTCATCAAATAAAATAAATGTAGCTGGAGAATTAGTCAAACTGAATGGAACAATAAACAAACTCATAATGCCCATACCTGGTCATGAACATTGAAGATATCCTCTTCCTTAATGCCTACCTAATGGTATCCAGATCTCAAGTCGATCTTAGAGAACACTGCTACTCCCTTTAACTGATCAAGCAATTCATCAATCCTTGGGAAAAAGGGTACCTATTCTTGATCGTTACCTTGTTCAATTACCCATAGTCAATGCACAATCTAAAGAGTACCATATTTCTTCTTTACGAACAACACTAGTGCACCCCAAGGTGATACACTAGGTCTAATGTATCCTTTTTCCAACATTTCTTTTAACTGCAACTTCAACTCTACCAACTTAGATGTGCTCGTCCTATAAGGTGCTTTCAATGCTGGAGCTTCCCCTGGCACAAACTCAATAAAAAATCTACCTCCCTTGGAGGTGGAAACTCTGAAATGTCCTCAGGAAATACATCATGAAACTGCTACAATACTGGGTACCTTCTTAATGCACAATCATCCTCAACCTCCTTATCCTTGTCACTAGAAATGTGTACTGAAAATATCACACAACCTTTTTTGCAACTACGATTAGCCTACATAGCGGTAACCATTGTTGGGAAAATTATAGACTTATAATTTGACAGACATAAATTATCGACCAGGGGTAGGTAAGCTTGTGAGATGTTGTGCAAAATATATGCAGGCTAATATTGTAAGTGTTTGTTTAGATAAAATCACACACACACACAGCTTTAAGAACTCTTTTCCTCATCAACACTTAGTAGCAAAGGCTATGGAGTAGATAATTCATCTCTCTACAACACCTAGAATTGTTGATACAGATCAAGAAAAGATACAAACCCAAACAACAACAATTAACTCAATTCACACTTTGCATAATAGAAATGAAAGCCTATTCAACCATTCCAAATCATTCATCAAATAAGCTCACATTAAACCATCAATCACAAGCTGTTACAATTTAGAAAAGAGAAATGTAGATTGTGTGCTAATTCTATTAATGCATAACAAAAATAAATAAGAATAAAACAAATCTACAGCTACAGGAATTGTGAGTAAAGGGGGCCCTCCCTTACTCACAACCCCTTCAACTACGAAAGGAGTTACTCAATGAAATTTAATAGAACATCATGTATTATATTAATCTGGAAGATATACAGTAATACAGGTCTGATATATTCAATCTGTCCTTCCTCTCTGTAGATCCTCTCTCCCCCACTCACAATAAACATAAAGGCCTTTTATACAAATACATGGGCATAACTTGCCTCGAATTAGAAAATGTAACACCCTACATCTGCTAACTAACAATAGCTAATAAAGATAAGAGAAATAGGAATGATGAGTTCAATCCATGACTGAAAGCATGGATCAAATAAATTTCGTGAAGCTGTTGGAACTACCTCTTAATACGACCATCTAAAAAAGGAATGAAGGTCTGGGTAGTTTCAATGGCAGTTCCGAGGTGATAAATAAGACAACATCCATAATAGTGACTTTCTCAATAAAACCCATGGTTTCGTTCTCCTCGAGGCTGACCGGAGCATGCTCAAACATGGATATCACTGCAGGAAATTGGGGTGGTTATAGGAAATCTCCATGTCTATAGGAAATCAAAAAACTTTGCAGAAATTATGGAGTAGCTGCAGGAAATCAGGGCGGTTACAGGAAATCTCCATGTCTACAGGAAATCAACGAATTTGCAAGAAATTGCAGAGTAGTTGCATGAATCTCGTAACCGCTTCAAAAAATGGTTGATCTGCGAAAGATGTGGTCAACTCCTTTGCTATTGTAGGTGATTTTATTAGATAACGTTTTAACTTCTAAAATACTTGGGAATTAAAGTAAAATGATACATTTTAAAATTATTTGCATTCTTTCAAGTTCACAACACCCTCTTGGTCAAAACACACAAAATGTAGTAAAAGAGGGTTTTTAAGGATAAGAAGGGTTCAAAATAAGGGGGTTAAGGCCTCAGAAATATTATAAAAAATGAGAAAAATTGGGACTCAACATCTCGCCCACACTAATCTCCTTGCATGTCCTTATACAAGCAAAAATGTTCCTCTAGGAAGAAAATTCAGTCCTTGTTCTGGGCCACAACTATTGTAGCAAGATTGTCTAGGTGTTCGCTGCTAGATTCTGCTTTCTGTACCTTGTTCCAATACTCTTCATTCTTCTTCTATAAGTGACCAATATGAACTTTATGTTTCTTTATAATACGATAGGCCTTTTGATGTTTTCACTTTCCATTCTTACACCTCTTTTTGCAATCTCAAGCTAATCTCCTTCAAGTTTTTATTTTTTTGTTCGGAGCACCCGTTCAGAAACGGTGAGCTCATTAATTCCTTAGAGGTCCCCTCATCATCACGCTGTCCCCAGGAGACTTGTGACAAACTTGGTTCCTTAGTCTTGATGGGTTGTTCCCTTTCCTCGGTAGGTTCTTTAATCACCAGCTTTGAGACAGGATCCTCGTAAATCGTTTAGCATGCTCGAGGGTACCCTTTCGGCTTTGGATTTCACCCAACAGTTTCCCATTTACTAAAACTAGGCAGAAATAATTCAAACCCAATGAAAACAAGAAGGTTTAATTAGGAAATACTCAGGAGTAATGGGAAGCTTTGAGTTATGGGGGAACGTGATCATGATTGTCATCATGTTTCGTTCTGCCAGATAAACATTAGGAAGATAACATCGTGCAAATCAGAATAATAGGTAGGAATGGGAATTTGTGTAAGATACCAATGTTCAAGGCCATCTTTTCCGTGAAGGTAGCCATGACTTAAATTCATGCAAATTTAAAATCTTTTGTACCATTACTTTTCTTACCCTAAGTATTCTGATGTCAAAACATACCTTCGATCTTACCTTACAACTGTCAATACATTTGATGACACCTGTACTTACTTTGAAATTATGAACCACTTTGAAATCATATTAAATGAAAGATCATATAGCTACGTGGACTCAAATAACAATGATGATAATCAGTACTTTCCAGATTCTGTAGAATATGTTCTGCTTGAAATTCATTCTTCAGGAAATAACTGTTTTTGCTACAGAAATGCTACTGCTGGAATGTTCTGTAGGAAGTCCATCTATAGGAAACCATATTCTCCCCCTCTTGTACAATTCACTACACACAAATAAATGTGCTGAGGTCAAATGTGTAGTGGAATTGCTGGATTACCAACCATTAAGGTCAACTTTTAGCCAACGCGAGGCCCATCACCGGTGATGAGAACGAGGACCAAGGTACCTATGATGCATCCTTTCATGTGTGAATGTATGAGCTGTTGTCAAACCCCCTGCAGGATCCAACAGTCAAGGAGCCACAATGAATCCCCATTGTTGCTGACAAGATAGCCTATCATTAAGGTATACAAGCTTCAAGGCATCACCAATTATCTAATCTTGAAATCCAAATAATTTGTTGATGTCGATGGGCCAAGATCATTGGAAGGATGGCCTTAATAAATACCACATCAGTCCAACACGAGAAAATAAAAAATTGTATTGAAAAATGAAATTTATTCTAAGTATCTATTGACCTGTTATTTTAATGAGTCCAAGACAGTCCATGCTCACCATATTTCAATTTCAGAGAGTCTGAAATACTGAAAAAGAAGACTCCAAGGGGGATCTTTTTTCGTAATTAGTCCATTGGGCAAAGAAAAAGGGATAAACCTGTACCCAATAGACGTTCCTCTCATGGTTTAATGAGAACAAGAAGGAAAAAAGTAAGCTCAATTTATTGCAGTAGAAAATCAAGAAGAGGTAGTGAAAGGAATGACCCCCTTTCCCACCATTTCCAGCTCTTTTTTCTTCAAAATCACTTCAATTTTTGCTGGGTCAACTTTAATTCCTGCAACAGAAACATGATGATCCAAGAAAATGCCTTTAGTCATGATTATAAAACATTTCTCACTACTTAATGAAATATTAGTCTCTCTACATCTTTGCAAAACCTTCCTAAGATTAAGTAAAACCTCTTCAAAAGTATCACCCACCACCGTAAAATCATCCATATAAACCTCTATGCAACCATATAAAAGATCAGAGAAGATACCAAGTATCATATCCGTATCTGCATATTCCCAAGAAATGTGTTTGAAAAATCTTTCAATATCTGAGTTAATCGATTTTCCTGTTCATAAGTTAGCGCATAATTGATAATTAAAGTTTTTCCAAGAAAGATCTCAATTAACTTGCTTCCACCTTCAGTCGTTGATTTTGTAGGAAATATAGATAGGAGGGATTAATTTAATTCGGCTGTTGTACTATGGTCTTGGAAGTTATGCTCAACAATGACATTTATCTCATGACTTGATTGCCCCTCTAAGTGCTGGGAAAAATCAAGGTTTGAAATAGAGCACTTAATTAAATTATCCCCATTGTTTTATTTACAGCCCATAGCTTGGGTTATTGTCAAAATTGGTTGAATAATTTCTGAATCAAGTTCTTCCTCAACTCAATGAACCCATTCTGATTTCAAGAGGGGTTTAGCAGATGGATATAGATTGATGTGCTTAATTTCAGCCTCATGAGTGATGGTCATGTTCCTCGACCTACAATTAATGAAGGCATCCGTTGCAGCCAACCAAGGCCTCCTCAAGATTAAAGGGTGCCTCCGTAAATTAGTCCTAGGCTAAAGAACACCAAGGTCTGCATATTTTCCAATGGAAAACCCGGTAGACACAAGGCTTACAATTTTCCCACCTACTTGAATTGTAGATCGTTCTTGTGATCTTAGAATGTTTTGTTCTGCTGTTTCTTGTACATTTTCTGTTTCAGGTGTATCAGGGGTTTCTTCCTCTATAATCTCTTCAATCTTTTCTAGTTGTGTCACCACTTTTCCTAACCTTAGTTCAATTTCCTGCAGAGACGCATGAAACTCCTGCAACAAAGGTACAAAATTTCTTGCAAAGGTTGAGGTGGAATGCAATAGGTAGGATAAGTGGGATAAATGGCCATTCCAATATTGTGAGTAGATTGGATGGCTTTATTATTGAGATTGAATATTGGCTAGGTAGGAAGTTGTTGTTGTACCATTTGTTGTAAATGAAAGTTTTGAGGAGAATAATTTGGTGTAGCAAGGTAATGGAAATTCCCCTACTAAGGCCAGGGCTGCCAAGGCACTGGAATGTTCCAGATCTGATTCTAGGCATAAGGAAATTGAAAATGTTGCTGTAACATACCTGGAGGACGTGTTTGCCATGGCCTTTGAGGGTGCCATTGCAAATTCTGAATGAGCAACAACAGAGGCTTTTCTAGTAGAAGAAGTTGTTGTGGGAGTATTAGTTTGCTTAGGATCAACTATCAAACCCTGCTTAGAGCTGTAACCCCTTGCTGGATTCCTTTGTTCTTTTATGAACTTCCTCTTCCCTACCAGTTTATTAGTGGACGAAGTGGTGCTCACATCACCACTAAAAATATTTGAAAATATTGGACCTTATTCATATATTATGCAAAACATTTAAAAACTTCTACTTACCAAACAATTAGGATGTGGCTTTAGCGAATTCTGATCTCCGTAGGTGCATAGGCCTTACTCCACGTCTTACCACTTCGACTACCCTACCCCTGAAAAATTCAAACAAAAGAAACCATAATAAAACACTTATAGTATCATCCCTTAGCACCTCCCCGACAACAACGCCAAAATGTTGGGAAAATTATAGACATATGATTTGACAGACATAAATTATCAACCAGGGGTAGGTAAGCTTGTGATATGCTGTGCAAAATATATGCAGGCTAATACTGTAAGTGTTTGTTTAGATAAAATCACACACAAAACTTCAAGAACTCTTATCCTCATCAACACTTAGCATCAAAGGCTATGGAGTAGATAATTCATCTCTCTACAGCACCTAGAATTGTTGATGCAGATCAAGAAAAGATACAAACCCAAACAACAACAATTAACTCAATTCACACTTTGCATAACAGAAATGAAAGCATATTCAACCATTCCAAAACATTCATCAAATAATCTCATATTAAACCATCATTCATAAGTTGTTACGATTTAAAAAAGAGAAATGTAGACTATGTGCTAATTCTATTAATGCATAACAAAAATAAATAAGAATAAAACAAATCTGCAGCTACAGGAGTTGTGAGTAAAGGGGTCCCTCCCTTACTCACAACCCCTTAAAATATGAAAGGAGTTATACATTGAAATTCATCAGAATATTAAGTATTATATTAATATGGAAAATATATAGTAATACATGTCTGATATATTCAATCTATCCTTCCTCTCTCCATATCCTCTCTCCCCCACTCATAATAAACATAAAGGTCTTTTATACAAATACATGGGCATAACTTGCCTCAAATTAGAAAATCTAACACCCTACAACTACTGACTAACAATAGCTGGTAAAGATAACAGAAATAGGAATGATGAGTTCAATCCATGACTGGAATCATGGATCGAACAGATTTCGTGAAGCTATTGGAACTGCCTCTTAATATGACCATCTAAAAAAGGAATGAAGGTATGGGTAGTTTCAATGGCAGTTCTGAGGCGACCAATAGGACAACATCCATATTAGTGACTTTCTCAACAAAACCCATGTCTTCATTCTCCTCAAGGCTGACTGGAACATGCTCAACCATGCATATCACTGCAGGAAATTATGGAGGTTACAGGAAATCTCCATGTCTACAGGAAATCAGCGAAATTTGCAAGAAATTGCGAAGTAGTTGTAGGAAATCGGGGCACTTATAAGAAATCTCCGTGTCTACAGGAAATCGACAAATTTGTAGGAAATTGCAGAGTAGCTGCAGGAATCTCGGAACTGCTTCAGAAAATGGTTGATCTGCACAAGATATGGTCATCTCCTTTGATATTGTAGGTGATTCGATTATATAACATTTTAGCTTTGAAAATTCTTAGGAATTAAAGTAATTTGATACATTTTAAAATAATTTGCATTCTTTCAAGTTCACAACACCCTTTTGGTCAAAACACACAAAATGTAGTAAAAGAGGGTTTTTAAGGATAAGAAGGGTTCAACATAATGGGGTTAAGGCCTCAAAAATATTATCAAAAATGAGAAAAATTGGGACTCAACAACCATCCTCATTGATGTAGGCTTTTTATTTTCCTGCAAATCCTCTTTTCACCACTATCATCCACACACTCAATGGCCTTGTCGAAGCAATCCAATTTGGCTCTATGAAGGTATAGCCAATCCATGCCCAAAAGCATACTATACGATCCCAATGGTAATACATTCAAATGTGTTGTTATAGGCATACCATTTAACTCAAATACACAAGCTCTTACCCAATGTTGAACTCTCTTCTTCGTACCTGTAGCCAACTGTACCAACCAAGATTCTGCATGCACTTCTTTTCTCAAACCACACTTATCCACTAGGTCAGGATTAACATAACTATAGTTAGATCCAAGATCAATCAAAATTGAAACAAAATTCTCACAAAGCTTACCGTCCATCTCAAAGATCGATGCCTGATGATCTACCTACCTTTTTTCCACAACTACATAGATCCAAGGAATAATATGACCAACATCAACAATTGTATGCACCTCCTGAGCATTGTAGATCTAGGGTCAACCACCTCTCTGATACTGTGGACAATCTATTAGGTCCCTATAATACTAGTGTATTCCCTTATTATTATTGTCATTGTAGCCCCTTATTGTTATTGTTGTGCCCATGTTGTCCCCATATTTTTATTATTGTGCCCCATATAAGCCCACTATTGTTATTGTTGTGTCCTTACATTATTATTGTTATGTCGGCTCTAATCATATTGTGACCCCTTAGACTCCTATATATAGAAAGGAGGTATTTTCATTTGTATCATCCAATAATTGTTCATTTGTGTAATGTAAAGGAGGTTTCCCCATCAAAGAGGCTAATTTTGAATTCGTTGATCTATCTTTTCTTATATTTTGTGAGCTGGCTGCATAACAGTTGATATCAAAGCTTTGGATTCTAGGGTTTCACTTCTTCAAACAGGTCATTGAGGATTTTTCGCTATAATTTTTTTCTACGACATTTCAGAAGTGGAAATTAAAACCCATTTGAGCATAAACCTTGATGAACCTCAAGTATTAATTTCAGATCTTGTCTCTCTATATTTTCGGAGATATGATCCAAGGAAGTTAGGGTTTTCACATGCTCCCGAATTATATCTCAAATAGGTGACCTGGGGAAAATCATCATAAATTTCTCTTTGAGCATTAGATTGAAATTTCATAAGAATGTAAAGAGAGAGGACAAACTGTAGTTTTCTTTTTATCCTTTTCAGGTTCAAAGGTCAAAACAGTGACACATGACACGTCGTACAAGTTCGCTCTACTGAACCAGTCTATAATCACGTCATCGTGGGAGATTTGGAATAATTATTTGTTGGAGAATCCAATATTGATTATACTTGTGGGGTTGGAACACGGACTCAGAGGGATACCATAGGATGTGATTTCAGACCTTGGAGATTTGTAATTACAGAGATAAAACAAACTCAATATCGAGCTCCTATAAAGCCAAAAAAAGTGTTTAGTATTTTTAAAATTTTGCATAAGTTTAGTTTGAAAAATTAGTTTGAAGTAATTCAAAGGACATAGTGAAGCATAATTATCATTAATTGATTCCCCAAAGAAAGAAAATGGAAACACCTAGTAAGAAACTTGAAATCTCTACCATGGCTCATGAAGAAGAAGAAGAAATGCAACATGATATATCAAAATTACAAGACCAAGTGCAACAAATTTCACTCTCACAAAAAGCAATAGAAGCTAAGATGTATGGTTTAGAGAAAGGCATCAAAGCTAAGATGAATGGCATGGAATCTAAGATGGATGGCATGGAAGTTAACATGGATGGTATAGAAGCAAAACTTAAAGGAAACATGGAAGATTTGAAGATAGATTTGACAAAGTTGCTGCAAGAAATGCTTACTAATGGTGAAAGGGTAGTAAAGGAAACTCATGATGAGAACAAAAAAAATGTTAATCTTGATTTCATAGACTCTAAAGTTGGATTGAAGACCCATCATGTTCCAAAGATCGATATGAGGAAGTTTGATGGCAAGGATGCCGTAACATGGATACTACATATGGAGCAATATTTTGATATCCATAATGTGAAAAACACACAAAATGTATGCATTGAAACTTTATATTTGGAACCCAATTAGTTTGTATGGTATCAATGGCTTTGCTCTCATAAATAAATTTTCACTCGAGAAATTTCACCGAAGAAATGATAGCACATTATGAGGATAGAAAAAGCAACACTTTTTTTAGCCAATTGATAAATCTCAAACAAAGGGTTCAATAGTGGAGCACATTGAGGACTTTCAAAAATTGAATATATGGGTAAAATATATTCTAGAGGAGCATAGTTTTGATGTGTTCATAGGGACATTAAATGATAACATCCAACATGAGGTTCGCCTTTGGGAACCTAATTCATTATAGAAGGCATTCAGGTCGGCAAGCAAAATTGAAAGAAATATTATGGGAATAAGGAAGCCTACCACTCACAACTATAAAGATGGAAGTTTTGTTTCCCCTATCCTTCCACAACCTACAAGGTTGACACCACAAAAATTGGAAGAAAAAAGAGCAAAAGGGCTTTGTTACAGTTGTGATAGAAAAGGTCATAAGTGTGCTGAGAAGAAATTATTTTACTTAGATTGTGAAGAGAAGGTAGAAAAGGAACAAGAAACATCAAAAGAAGAGGATATACACTAGGAACAAACCCTAGAGAAAGAAGAAATGAATCTGACCATATATTGTAATGCATTGGCTAGAATTACCACTCAAACTCTCAATATAGAAGGACATATCAAGAAGAAAAAGGTAATAGTGTTGATTGATTCAGGAAATACCCATAATTTTATTCATTGTAAGATAGCCAAGGAATTGAATTGCTTCCTATATCTAGCACCAAAGTGTCAAGTGATGGTTGCAAGTGGAGGAAACATAAATTGCCCAGGAAAGTGCCATAATATCAGGCTATCCATGGGAGAATATGTATTTAATAGCCCAATTCTTTCCATTCCAATGGGTGGTGCTGACGTTGTACTAGGAGTGCAATGGCTACAATCCTTGGGTACAATAGCTTTTAATTTTCAAGATATTTTGATGAAATTCTCTGCAAAAGGAAAGGAAGTTGAATTAAGGGGTATCACAGGGAAACCGGGAAATATAATCAGCTCCAATTGAATGACAAAGCTTCTAAAGAAAGAACAACGAGTCATAATTGCATAATTATGTTCACTAGAGGTTCCCACATTGAAACCATCCATTTCTCCTGATCTCCAAAAAGTCTTGGATAATCATTCCAAGGCATTTGAGACTCCGAAAGGCCTCCCACCTATTTCTTATCATGATCATGCTATCAATTTGATTCTAGGAAGTGTTCCTCCAAACATTTGGCCTTATAGATATACCTATGTCCAAAAGAGTGAAATTGAACGTATGGTTGCAGAAATGCTAGAGGCTAGTATAATTCAACCTATTCAAAGTTCTTTCTCTGCTCCAGTATTATTGGTTCACAAGAAGGATGGATCATGACATATGTGTCCAGATTATAGGGAGCTCAAAAAGCTCACTATTAAAGATAAATTTCCCAATCCTATCATTGATGAATTATTGGATGAATTGCATGGATCAATTTGCTTCACCAAGTTAGATCTTCGTTCAGGATATCATCAAATCAGAATGAAGACTGAAGACATTCCAAAACATCATTTAGAACTCATGAGGGTCATTATGAATTTTTGGTCATGCCTTTTGGCCTTACCAATGCACCTTCAACATTTCAAGGGTTGATGAATTCAATTTTCAAACCATTCCTTTAGAAAATTTGTGTCAGTATTTTTTGATGATATACTAATCTACAGCAAGTCTTGGAAGGATCATGTTGAACATGTTGACAGGGTGCTACAACTAATGGAGGAGAAACAATTATATGCAAAAAGATCCAAATGTTTCTTTGGAGTACAAGAGGTGGAATATCTGGGTCATATTGTATCTCATGAAGGAGTTAAGGTAGACCCTAGCAAAATTAAAGCCATTGAGGAATGGAGAACCCCCACATCCATAAAGCATCTGCGAGGATTTCTCGGTTGACAGGGTATTATCGCAAGTTTGTTAAGAATTATGGAGGAATAGTAACACCTCTAATAACATTATTGAAGAAAGATGCATTTTCATGGACTCTGGAAGCAACAAAGGCCTTTGAACATCTTAAAGAGGAAATGTGCCAAGCATCGGTCTTAGCTACACCGGACTTCACAAAAACCTTTTATTGTGGAATGTGATGCTTCAATAAATGGAATTGGTGCTGTTCTAATACAAGATGAAAGACACATTGCTTTTGAAAGTCGTCCAATGAAGGGAAAGTTTTACACAAAGCTATTTATGAGAAGGAAATGTTGGCAATACTCCATGCACTTAAGAAATGGTGACCTTACCTAATGGGAAGACACTTCAAGGTAAAAACGGATCATGATAGCCTTAAATACT
>APFE030779619.1:208753-224866 GCA_000404065.3 Pinus taeda | reverse complement strand
ACATCCTTGACTCCATGCCCAATGTTCTAAACCTTTTGCGCTTTGCATGCCTCTCTGCTTAAGACCATTCTCTCCTCACCAAAAAACAAAACCCTTTGTACTCAATAGCTAGCCTAAGATCATTCCCTAAAACAAAACTAAATCCCGAAGAGAGAGCCCTCTCTGACTGCTGGTAGGCTAGGACTGGCAGTCCAAAGCTTGGTCTGTGGTTACCTCGGCCGTATCCCTTAAGGAGCAGGGGACAACCTGAGTGTTAACAGACACAATTGCTAAAATTGGCTATGAACTGTCTTCCATTTTTTCTTTAACCCCGTGTCCACATTCCGAGTTTCTATGGTGTTTTTCCTTTTTATTTCCAAAATCCACTATCCTGTAAGACTGACTTTAATCATCTGCTTGGTTAGCCTTTTGAATTTCTTTTCTGCTATCTAGCAGCATTAGGTTTGCTTGACATATGCCAATGCATATTCATTGTATTGCCGGTGTAAATCTTTCTCATGCCACGATCAATGTACTATTTTGTAGCCCTCACACCACACTTCAACATCCTAAGTTGTATCAATTTCTCTCATTATGCGCTTTACAATTTCTTGAGGTCAACCATGTTAATAATTGGAGTTTTTAAAATCAATATTACACGCTTATATTGTAAAATCTCGCAATTTAGTTGAATTTGAACCTTATGTTGTCTCGTCCATGAGACTTGTTCTGTCAATTGAGATCTAGCAACATCTGGAAGTTAATTTTTTCCTTATTTTGCCATTCACGCAGGTAAAACTAGGCAAAGAAGGTCCATTAGGCAATCTATTAAAGAGAAAGAAAACAAGACGTTGGCTGAGATAAATGATCTGGTGACTGCCACCCCAAAAAGGTAATACGCTCTGTGGAGGGGTTCAGGACCATATATTTTGTCTTATTCATGGATTTTTGGCCTAGAACCTAGCTAATATAAGAAATTATTAATAGAATAACAATTCCTAATTTAATGCTTATATCATTTCCAGACAGAAGCACATTTTAAGCATAAGTAAGAGTGTAAACACTTTGGACTTGCCTGCAAATGACAAGAACTAAAATATGGAAGATCTCCAAATCATTTGCAAAAGGAGGTGCTGCAGCAAAAGAGATGGGTTGAATTTGTTGTTTGGATGGACTCTATGGTATGTAATCTTAGTTGGATTTCCAATATACTTTTGAACCGTATTTTCATTTTATTTTTTAGTGCTATTAGATATTATATCTTACCTCATTTTATGGTTAACATTGTATAACAAAACATGCGTTGTGTTATGTAATTAATACTAACATGTAATATTGATTTTTTTTGTCAGAACGCTATAGGTAATGATTGCCAAGACAATGATTATGATGATGATCCAAATTATGTTCAACATATATTAGGAGATGATGAGGATGAGGATGAGGATGATGGTGGTGATGGAGAAGATGATGATGATAGTTGCGGTGTTGGTGATGATGTGGATCAGACTAATGAGGATGGTCAAGATGATCATGAGGATGATCTTGGTGGTGGTAGCTAGGCATGCACGTGCATTGTTTTTGATGAATAAATTATTGTGTAGAATGACATTGCTATGTTTAGATGGGTGTTGTGAATTTACCCTATATCAATGAAACATTTTGATTTTGTAATCATACGATGAGTTTGATTTGATTAAAGATGATGGTGATATTATCATTATTATATTTTTATTTGATTTATATATTGGAAAGTATCATCATTATTTTGATAGAGAATTATAATGTATGGTGATATTACCATCTTTGGATGTATGTTGTTAATTTATCGTAGAATAATGATATTCATGAAGTATTTTGATCTGTTAAATTTTAGTTGTTTTGATTAAAAATAATACTGATCTTATTAGTATTATGTCGCTATTTTATACATGTCTTGAAAATTGTTAATGACACATTGTTATTTTTTTGGATGGATGTTGTCAATTTCCCTTAATTTCTTTACAAATGATTTTGAATTGTGATATCTGCTTTAATGATATTTAGAAACTATGATATATTTCACTATGAATCTATAAAAGGGGTCATATATGTAAAGAAAAATATACTCTACATAAGAAGTCAAGTGCGGATGTAACCATGGATGAAAAATTGAAAGTAAAATTGGATGTTAAACTAGGAATTAATACAAAATGCAAACAATTGACATACAAAGTGTTTTAAATTAGAAGTGAAAAATTGTGCAGTAGTTGACACAAAGAAAGGAACAAAACATGGCATACAAAAGGATATTAAATTGGGGAAAAACAAGTACACATAAATGGGCACCAAATTAGATGCAAAAAAAGACAGACAACTAGATGTAAAATAAGATGCAAAGTTGAGTGTTAAAAAGAAGCAAAGAATGTTACAAATTAAGATGCCAAATGATGATGAAAATAATGGTGTAAATTTGGGATGCAAACTTGGGTGCAAAAAAAGAAAAAAAAAGATGTAAGAAAAGACATAAAACAAGATGCAAAATGGGGCTGAAAAAAGGTGAAATCAAGGATGCCATATTGGATGTAAAAAATGATGCCTAATCAGATGCAAATTTAGGCTCAAACTTAGACACACAATTATATGTAAATGTGGACACAAAATGAGGCAGAAAAAGATGAAAATTTGGATGGTAAAAACGATGTAAAACTAGACACCAAAAAAATGCTTAATTGGATGAAAAAGTGGGCGTAAATAATGGTGCAACATTGGACACATAGGTAGACACAAAAAATGGTGCAAAAATGGGCATAAAAATAGCTTAAAATTGGATGCAAAACTTGGTGCAAAAACAAATACAAAAGAAGACGTAAAAAATGGCTCTAAATTGAATGTACCATTAGACACAAAATAAGATGCAAAGGTGGACACAACACATGACTCACTAAGATGCAAATATAATGCATAATGGCATGTTCAAATGATGTAACGGATGCAAGAAATGGTGTTAAAAACGACGCAAAAATGGATGCAACAAATGACGCAAAATATGGTGCAAAATGAGATGGGAAAAATGGAGACAAATCAAACGTAAATGTAGACGTAAAAAATGGTTCAAAAAAAGATGCAAAACTGGGCACAAAAATGGATGCAAAATTTGGTGCTAAATCAAATTCAACATATGGTGCAAAGATAGGCACCAAATCTGGTGCAAAAATAGAAGCAAAAACTAGTGTAAGACTAGATACAAAACCTGGCGTAAGACTAGATGCAAAAACTGACACAAAATGGATGCAGAAAAAGACGTTAAATTGGAAGCAAAATACAGTGTAAACTTGATGTAAATGATGGCGCAAAAATGGAAGCAAAGAATGACACAAAATAGGAAGAAAAAGACAATGAAAAATAGATGCAAAAAATGACGCAAAACTAGAAGCAAAACCTGTCATAAAATAAGATGCCAATCTTGGTTCAAAATTTGACGCAAAAAATGATGCATAGTTTGGTGCAAAAAATGATGCAAAATCTAGAGTGAAAAAAGATGCAAAATCAGACGCAAAAAAGGACGCTTTAAAAATTGTACAATAGAGCCAGATTTAGCGCCAGGTTGCTCATCACAATTACAAAAAAAATGCACTAAAATCTGGCGCTAAATCTGGCGCTAATCGCTGGTTTTGTTGTAGTGGCGACAAGTAAACTTGAGAAATAGAGACAAAACAAGTTCTGAGCAGCAATAGCAAACTAAAGTTTCCAAACCAAGCCATTACAGCTTTAGGATGACATAATCTTTGGTGGTGGTACCCGGGTTGGCTGAAGCAGTAGAATTACTGGGCAGAGGAGAGTGTTGAGATGTACGCTTCCCTTGGCTGGTTCCTATGGCCTCCTCCGCACCCTCCCCCACAGCAGAGGAATCCTGACGAATGGTGTGCCTACGAACACTGATTAAAACACTCATTTTTTGGGAGAGATTGTCGACTTGCTACACCAGAGCACTGAGCTTGAAGTCCAAGGCATCCATTTTTGCCGTGTGATCCGAGGAAATAACGAAAATAATTTGATGAGCCCGATTAAGGTATTCCCCTTGCATACTAATTGTCTTTGCTAACATAGTCTTCATACGCCACATCTCCGCCTAAGTACACACAAATTGGGTTGCCCGAGTGGTTGTTGTTCTGGAATCCTAGATCCACTCCACCTCCTTCTCTAATTCCTATTCCTCCAAGTGATCTTCCTCCTATGCAGCAATCTCTTCAAGTTCCTCAATTTTGCACTTTTCCTTAAGGGAGGTTCGTGTTTCATAAGAGTCTAGAGCACTCTGCAGGTCTCTATTCGCTGAGGCATTACGGCTACCGTCATGCGCCATGCTTCTATGGCAGAGAATAGAAATTCAAAGCCTTCTGACAACACAACTGATATTATGCTGAGTGTCGTGGGAAAGCAGTGCATTACCCTTGCTATGGGAAGTCATAGTTATAGTAGATGGAAACCTTGAATTTCTTAAAGCTTCCCACCTCTTCATCTAATGAGCGCTCGTCCAGTCATAATAACTGTTGCTCCAATCCCCACATTTCTGTTGATAATAGGAATCCTTATTCTTTACTTTGCCATGCTTGAGCCAATTCGCGGATTGCTAAGTGTCTCCCTTTGTATTTGATGTTGGCGTTGCCCATAATTTTTGTTCAATGTGCTCCTTGGTACTAGCCCTACGTTCTTGTGAATTAATTTCCACTTCCTTTCTTGTACTCCTTGAGCCTGCCATCCACTTATCCTTATGTCCCTTCGATTGGGGGAATTCATTCACCTCATATGGAGCAATTTTCCGTACCCCTTCTCCACTTCTTTCGTTAAGTAATGTCCTACCTCGAAAGAAGAGTGCACCTGTTTCTTAGCTCCGTGCATGTGATCTCCTGCCAACAGGTGTCCAAGTGGGTTGAGGGATTATTGATTCTGTAATTTACCAAATGATCTACCACTACATTCGCCTTACGTTTGACTGCATGAAGGATTAATCCGTCCAAGCATGATAGGTGTTCCGCAATGAGTTATGTTACCTTGGCAAGCCTCCAGTGTCAAGTGACTTTACTTGGTTTAGCTCCTGTATACATTTTTCTTGCTGCTATGACCACCAGTTGAGAGTCCCCTTCCACCACGGTGGCTCCAACTTTTAGTCTTCTGAGGATTCTCAAACCTTGCTCAAGTGTTGCAAATTCCATTTCGTTATTAGTCCCTTCCCCCAACGATTGACTGTAGATATGCTGAATTTCACCTTTGTTGTCCCTAAGAACACCCCCAATGCCTGCAGGTCCTGGATTTCCCTTGGAGGCTGCGTCAAAATTGAGTTTGAGGAAGCCTGTCGGCGAAGGAATCCAGGTATTCACATTGGTGTTTAGTTCCTGACGGGGAATCAAAGAAGACGTGAAGGTTTCCATGCTAAAGTCAAAAGCTTTCAGAATCTATAAGTCTGAAATAGAGATGTTCTTGTCCTGTTCCATTCTCCCTTTGGAGAGAACTGTTTGCTTGATATTTTGAAGAATTGTGTCTTTTGTGTAATTTATGCCTCTTGTTTCATTTAGGAAAACTCGTCGGTTTCTTTCTTTCCAAATTGTCCATGCTATAAACCCTGGTATAAGTTTCCATATTGTATTAACTAGTTGGGTGTTGGAGAAATTACCTCTCCAATTCTCTATTGTTTCTTGAATTAAATTCCTTGCCCTATCCATCCTTTTAAGAATGGTTTCTGCCCAATTTCATATGTTGTTAGCCCATTCACAGGTATTGAAGAGGTGATTCATGGTTTCCTCCTCAATTCCACACATGGGGCAGTGAGAAGGACCTATGAATCCTTTTTTCCAAAGATTCTCCCATGTAAGTGTTCTTCCGTGCATCAGGAGCCAAAGGAACATTTTGATCTTTGGCCATAGTTGGGCATCCCATACTTTGTTGTGCCACTTGAATTTTTCTTCATTCTCAGTGCCTTCTATATGTGTTCTTGCTTCTTTAAGTGTGAAGTTTCCCCCTTCAAGCTTTCCCCAGCATAATTGGTCACTATCCCCTGCTTTCCTTATCCTTCTCTTGGCCAGCTGTGTTCGCAGGTCCTTTAAACTATTGTTTTCTTCTCCCTAAGGTTCTGTCTCATTGAATATCCATGTTCTCCACACCTGGTCATTTTCGTTAGGCTTCCAGTATTGATTCACTATGGTTCTTCCTAGCTCCTGGTTTCTTCTTTGGATATCTAAGAATTCAGGGCTTTCCAGCTTAGGGAGTTGCTGCCATGCATCTTCCCAGAAAAGGGTTGTCTTTCTGTCTCAAATTCCCAAAAACTTTGTTGTTGAATTATATGCTGGTTGGTTCTCTCCAGGTTCCAAATTGGAGAGCCTTCTAGAGTTTCTTGCATTTGGATTAAGTTCTGCAGTCTGTAATTTTGAGCGTACTTCTCTTTCCAATGATTGGCCCGTGGTAATTTGGGTTCCTTTAGCCACCTCCACCATAATTTTTCCCCACAGGTCCGGTTAACCGTGAATGGGTCCTGCAGGTTCAGCCCTCCTAGATGTTTGGGTTTGCAAAGCTTATTCCACGCCATTAGTGACCATTTCTTCTTCTTTGAATTTCCCGACCACAGAAAAGACCTTTGGATGACCATTATCTTCTACAGAACTCCCTTGGGAGCTGGAAGAATGGAAAGCATGTATTATGGAATGGCCTGGAGGATTGCTTTGGTTAGGACCAATCTACTTGCGGAGTTAAGGGCTATGTGTGTCCAATGATGACATCTTTTTTCCAAGCTAGCTAAAAGCTTTTCCTACTGCAATTTTTGCCAAGGCATGTCCGTTAGCGGAAATTCGAGGTATCTCGAGGGGAGGTTACTTCTTTTGAAGCCCAAGATGGTAAAGAGATTTTTTTGAATAGCTAGGTGCGTATTAAAAAAGAAAATATAGGATTTTGAGAGATTTAGCTCCATACCTGAGGCTTTGCTGAAAATATTGAGAATACTTTTGAATCCCAAAGCTTCTTTAACTGAGGGAGTGCCATGCAGCATTGTATCATCTACAAACTGTTGATGAGTAGTTGCTGGATTTGAGGGCAAGGGCTAAAGTCCTTCAATGACTCCTTTCTCTTTAGCCTTTCTGATTAGTCTTCTTAAACCTTCCATCAAAATCACGAAAAGGAATGGGGACAAGGGATCACCCTGCCTCAAACCACGTGAAGGAGAGAACTTGGTAGTAGGGGCTCCATTAACCAGTATTGAAAATCTTGTGGATTTGACCAAAGCTAGGATCCAAATTATCCATTTCTTAGCAAAACCAAAGGATTCCAAAATAGTTTCCAGATAGTGCTAGTTTACCTTATCATATGCCTTTGACAGGTTTAGTTGCATCAGCATACCTGCTTTCTTCTACGTTTGAAGTCTGTGAATCATATCTTGTGCTAATAAGGTATTTTCCAAAATCTGTCTCCCCTCTACATAGCCTGATTTCTCTTCCGAAATAATACCTAGAAGGATGGGTTTCATTCTATTGGCTATGACTTTGGAGATAATCTTGTACAGGACATTGCATAGCGCAATCGGACGGAACTTTGAGGGTGTGTTAGGTTCCTCTTCCTTTGAAATAAGGGCAAGGAAGGTAGAATTGATGGACTTGAGGATTGAAGAGGAGCACCGTGAATCCTCCACTGCTTCCCAAACTTCTGCCTTGACTATCTCCCAACAAGATTTGTAAAATTCGATGGTAAATCCATTAGGCCCAAGTTCTTTACCATTTGGCATCTCTTTTACTGCCTCTTCCACCTCTTCCAGGGTAATTTATCGAATTAAAGCTATGTTTTTCTCCTTCGTAATTAGCTTGCGGATGGAGGATTTAAGTTCCTCAATGGCCTCCTCTCTGTCAATTCCAGGTTCCTGAGCAATTCTGCTGAAGTGGGTTATAAGAAGGTTGGATATTTCTTGATGTGTTTGCATAGTGGCTCCTTGTTCATCTTTAAGGCTTAGAATTTTGTTAGCCCCTCTGTGGTCAATGGTAGATCTATGGAAGAATTTCGTATTCTGTTCTCCTTCCTTAAGCCATTGGATTCGAGACTTTTGCTTCCAAAGTGTTTCCTCTTGTTGGCATCGTAGTTTCTAGTCCTGCATAAGCTTCTTTTCCTTGTCCACAGTGTCTTGGTCTATGTTACCTTGAATCCATCCTTCATGAATATGTTCCATTTACTCCTCCAGTTTTTTTTCCTTGAATATATTCCCAAAGACTTCATGATTCCAGACTTTGATTTTGGCTTTGATGTGTTTCAGCTTAGCCTGTAGAAGATACATTTTGGTACCTTTTATACCCAACAGTTCTTTTCACCATTGTTCAATTTTCTGAATGAACTCAGGATGAGTGAGCCAGAATTTTTCGAATCTGAAAGGTTTATTTCTAGGAGTGCCTTGGATTGCTATAGTCATTGTGATGGGCCAGTGGTCTAACCCTCCACTGGGAAGAATGTCCAATTCAACAATGATTCCTTCCATAAGAATGCTTTCTGTCACTAAAAATCTATCTAGACGAGAGGCTATTTGCCTTTCACCTCCCCTTTTGTTGTTCCATGTGAAAGTGCCGCTCTTAGGGAAAACATCCACCAGATTGGCCGATCTAATGAATTCTAGGAAAGCTTCAGAGTCTCTGTTGAGTTTTCTGATACCTCCTCTCTTTTTCGTGAGTGAAGTGATCATGTTGAAATCACCTCCAAAGATCGCCTTTGCTTGAAGATATCTTAGCTTTAGGTTGAATAGTGTTCTTAGAAATATAAATTTAGCCTCTAGTTTCTGGGGGCCATAGACATTGGTGCAAAGATAAGTCTTTGAGTTCCCTACTACTTAGACTTCTATAGCTATGTAGGATCTCGCTGCCTCAGAGGAAAGGAGTTGAATTACCTATGGATTCCACAAAATGATCAAGCCTCCCTCCCATCCATTGCTAGCTATCTCCAAGTATTCCATGCGTTTACCTAGTTTTTTTACTGATATTGACTACTGTGTTGCTTGTGCACTTAGTTTCCTGCACAAGCACTATGTCTGGTTGTTCCTCTTGGACCTTCTTCTTTAATAGACGTTGTTTTGTTTGGCTATTTAGCCCTCTAGCATTCCAAGAAAGAACTTTCATTTTAAACAGAGTTTAGGAGGTTAGTGAAAAAGCCTCAAGGGCTTTCATCTTAACTGAATTTAAGAGCATTTGTCCCAGTTCTTGTAGTGCCTCATTGTTAGTCCTTTGTCCTCTATTTTTCCAGTGTTTGGGGTTGATGGAGGTTTGATGCAATCCCTCTGTGAAGACCCCTAGCCCCTTAGCTATTCCTAAGCATTTACTTTGCAACTCCATCTCTCCCTGTTGCCATGCTATGAATATGTCATTGATTCTCTTTACCTCCTCTTTTGCTATATGTTCCATTCCCTTCTTTTTCCAGTTCTTAGCCATGTTTGGTAGATCCCTACCTTCTTGCTCTAGTATGTCACTTAACTCCATATCTTCGAGCCCGATTTCACTCGTGAACATCTCCGAATCTTCTTCTACCCCCTCCGTTGTTTCTTGAACCTGATGGATGATACTTAAAGGGTTCGCCTCCGGTTCTTTCATTTCTGGTATTACTGTAGATCTACTTATTTTCATGGTTTCTTGTTCTTTATTGTTGTCCTCTGATTCTGTTTCTATTTATAATACTTCAAATGCATTGTGCATACTACTGTGTGAAGTACTTGCCTTGGTTTGGCGTTTTTTATTTGCTCTCTGTTTGGATTTCGGTCTTGTGCATATTTCCTTGTTCTTCTCTCCTTTGTTTTCCTTGTTTTCCCCTGCTGCTTTGTTTAGTGGGCATTCTCTAATTAAATGACCATGCTCATGACATTTTCTACAATGGAACGGGATTTGTTCATAATCTATGGCTTCGAAATAATCCTCGTCTCTGTATTCCATCCATACGCCCTCATGCGATGCTCCCTAAACATCCATCTCCACGCAGATCCTAGCACAAGAGATATACCTTTTTTGTAATGTCACTTCTGAGGCCTTGATGGAGGTCCCTAGATTGTTACCTATTTGTTCCAGAGCTGCATGTCCCCAATAATCAATTGGAAGAGAAAAAAGGCGTATCCAAACTGGTACCTGCTTGAAAGTTTTCCTTTCTGGTACGAAGTTGGGTTTCCATGGCCTTATGTAAAGACCCGCAGAGGCAAAGAAATATGGCCCTCCATCGAATATCCAATCCTTGCCTTCCAGATTAGAGAAAACAATAGTAAAGAAACCCTTGGCTCCTAAGTGCAGCCTTACATCACCTCTGGGCTTCCATTGTTGTTTTATCCATTGGCACAGTGCTCGCTCTGTTGGACAGAACCCCATGAACCTGCAAATCACTGCATGTTCAACCATGTGATCCCGGTACGACTGAATTTTCGGATCAGAAATCACTACCCTTAGGGTTTCTATGGCTTTGGGCTTGCACGGACCCTAGTTTTTTTTTTCCATTGGGTGTTCACGTTGTGCCCCCTTGTTCATCTTTATCTTGATTTAGAACCTCTTCCCCTGCCCCTGCCTGCTCCTTCTCCGGTTTGTTTCCTTGAGAAAATTGTCCTTGGGAGGTATTCTTACTGTTTCTGTACTCTGTACTTTTGCTTTCATCATTTTCCTTTAGTTTTTTGATATTTTTACGTTCATTACTCCTCTTCCCCTTGCTGGATGGATTCTCCTGATCTGACTTCTCATACCCTGCCCCCTCCTATGTTGTCTTCATGTTCATCATTATCTGTTTGTATGATGGGGTCCCAATGGACCCCGTGTTTTCCATCTATCGAGTCAGAGTTTGTCCCCTTCTGTGAAGCTCTGCCACTTTGGCCCTGTTCTTCTCTAGAGTTAGTACTTCGGTTGCTATAGAAACCGTGATCTTCAAACACTAGTTCCTACTAGAGCTCCCCACAAGCGCGTTATAGGGATAACCTTGCTTTACTCCTACATTACAATTACTTTTTTCTACCTACCTCTTAATGTTTCTAAACTTGCCAATTTATGTAAATCATCCTTACTTAGGTAAAAAAAAAAAGAAAAAAAAAAAAGTCCAAGTATAATTCAACGAGAAGACCATCTGAGCCAAGGCTCTTCCCTCTTTACATAGAGGATACCACTAATTTTGTCTCATTTTTAGAGACTTCCTCTTCCAATGCTTGGTTCATATCCTTTGTTATAACAAGGTTGGATTTTCAAACAACTTCAAGGATTTCCCAAATGGAGAGCCTATAGGCTCCATAAAAATCAACCCCATGGAAAACCCATATTTAGTGGTGTAATTATAGGAACTCGACACTTATGAGAATTTGGTTCAACCTTCTAGACTTGATAGAATTTTTTACTAGTTTTGTAGTGACCTCTGCAGGGATATCTTGTGAGCTAAAAAAATATTATTTTTGGCCCACCATAGATTGTTTATGAGGATGAATGGAAGTACTCTGAACAATTATGTGTCTTTACTATTGAGTTAAGTTTTGAGACTCTCCTCCAATCCTAGTCATAACCATGAGCCTTTGATGTATAGTTTTGTGAAGATAGATGTAACGATCTGTAGCATGTAGGAGCAAGAGATAAACAGGTGTGAGACATTCTTATTTGATAACTTAAAAAAAGGGGAAAAACTAGGTCATTTCCATCCCTTTTTTTGAGGTTGTCCCATGTGAGCAGTTTGTTGGATAGTTCTAGAGAAAGAGTTAGTTTGCATTTGAGCAGAGCATGTATCTTTTATACAGGGTCACACCATCATTTTTTAGTTTTTGTGTATTGTTGTTTTGTGTGTGCTTCATATCCCAATTTTGTTGTGAAATCACAATTGTTGGGGTTCTTTGACCATACCAGGTCATCATTTATGTCCTCCCTCAGTCAAATGAAGTTCAAGGTTAGAAGTCTTATGAATCTTTTCCATCCTGCAGCTTCTTGTCCTAAAAGACTCAAATCAATAGAACTTTTCCATCTTGCATTTCCCCATGCTTGTGGAGAATAAGTCTTGTCATTCGTGAGTGTGTAGACACCTAGGAGGTGGCGATGTTCAATTAGATTGTTTGAAAGAAAGAAGTCTTCACCTAAGCCAAGCCAAGGTCCAAGACCCAATTTAATCTGTTGGTCACCTTCAACTCGCCAAATTATCCAAGAACCTATGAGAGGGAAGGAAAGCACTACAACTTTCCAAGAATTATATCCTTTGGAGGATTTCCTTGGGAAAAGAAATGAGTGAGAGAAAGAGAAATTTGGTAGATATTTGGCTTTATGTGGGTTGCCAGAGAGGGAGGAGTTGTGTGCTAATCTCCAAAGGCCTTTTAGATATGAAGGCATTGTTGAAAATGTAAATGTTGTTGAAGCCCCGAACCCCCTGATATTTTGGCATGGTTATTTTGTTCCATTATACCAAGGGGAGTCCACCTATGTGTTTATTCTCTAACTAAAAAAAATCGAAGCATGCTTTCCTCATTTTGGTGAGGATTCCCTTTGGGTCATATGAATTAAAGCACTAATAGATTGAGATTCTTTCGATAACAACCTTCATGAGAATGACTTTGCCTCCTCCAGAGAGAATTTTGTTTTCTCAAAAATTAATAAGAGTGTCAACTTTATGAAATAAACAAAGCCAATCAGCGAAGTGGTACCCAAGCAACTTGAGGAAGAAGTCAAGTTACTTAAAGCCTTCATCCAAGGAAGAGATAAGGAAAGGGAAAAGTTGGCTTTTTGTAAGCTAAGTTGGATAGGAGGTAGGGGAGATGGTGAGATTTGTTGGGGTTGATATACATACTAAAAGCTAAAAGCTTGGAAGAAAATGGAAAAGGAGCTTTAGAGAGCAAGGAGGGACTTGGAAGTGCCTTCAAAGAAGATGAGGATACCATTAGCTAATAGGAGGTAAGTGTTTTTTTGGTATTATTCCACTTCAATGCCTTTGAAACGATTCATGGATATAGACACCTTAATGATGTTGCATATTGCCTCCACCAAGAGAAGGAAAAGAAGGGGGAAGATGGTGCATCATTGTTGTATACCCCAATATGCTTTGAAGAGAGGAGAGGGTGAACCATTTATTGGAAGAAAAAAAAAAAGTGGAATGTAGACACTCCATCATCTAATTAATAGTTTGGAGCCCCATGCCCAACTAATGGAGAACCAATCTGATGATATTCCAATTAGCCTTGTCGAAATCTTTAGATAGATCCAACTTGACTGCAAGGGAAAAAAAGCTTCTTTGTTTTGATGGAATGTAGGGACTCCCAAGTAATTGAGATCACATCGTGGATTTGTTTTTTGTTTAAGAAACCAAATTTCTCGTAACAAATGATTTTGTTGAAGATGGGATTGATGCATTGGGAAGGGACTTTAGAGGTGATTTTGTAGATGACATTGCAATAGGAAATAGGTCTAAAATCTTCAAAAGTTGTCTCATATTACTTTTTGGGGATGAAAGCGTAAAGTATGGATTTTAAAGATCCTACAGTACTTTATGTAAATCATCCTTACTAAGGTTAAAAAAAAAAAAAAAAGTCCAAGTATAATTCAATGAGAAGACCATCTGAGCCAAGGCTCTTCCCTCTTTGCATGGAGGATACCACTAATTTCGTCTCATTTTTAGAGACTTCCTCTTCCAATGCTTGGTTCATATCCTCTGTTATAACAAGGTTGGATTTTCAAACAAGTTTAAGGATTTCCCAAATGGAGATCCTATAGGCTCCATAAAAAGGGTTTCAAAATGTTTTGCTCCTTCCAATATTTTATCATGAAAAGTATGTGCTAAAGTGCCATATTGTTACTTTATTTCCCAAATGGATTTTTGTTTCTTCTAAATGATGCAAAGTAATAGAAATGCTTTGTGTTGTTATCTACTTCTTTACTCCATGCAGCTCTAATTTTGAGCTTCCATTCAATCTCTTCTTTCTTTAAAAGGTCTAGTATTTCAAATTGTAAAGACCTTAGGGTAGAAAAATTTTATACTTGTAAAGGTCCAAAGGAGGAGTCATATAAAGAGTTAATCTCATGTTTAACAATCTTGGGTTTATTTTTCCTTGTAATGTAAGGACCAAATTTTAGAGGAAGATTTTAGGTTTTCTATGTTAGTAGCAAATTGTGCCATATAAGTGTCCAATGATGAAGGTTGAAGATGTTTCTAGGTATCATTTACTAAAATTTGTAGCCTTCTATAGTGAACCAATAATAGTTGTAGCGAAATGGAATCAGATGTTTCTCTAAGTCTTGAAGGAGTGGAAGAAGGATGGGGAGATGGTTGAAGACCCCTCTTGTTAATATCCAAAAATAGGAGATGATCTGAGTATTAATGATATTCGTGGAGATAAGAAATTGAGAGGGTCTTTTGAAAAGCTCATTTTCTTCGGTAAAAAAATTTCTTCAAGTTAGAGCCATTTTGAGGGGTTCCATATCCACTAGGTGATGTTTGTGAAAGAAAGAAGGGAAGAAATCCTTCACTGGGTCAACCCTTTGAGAGGTTCCCTAGAGTTCTCTTTGTGAGCGAGTAAGATTTAGATCTCCTATGATTGAAAAAGGGGTCGTGAGAGCTCCATATCCAAAGCGGTCTTCCCAAAAAGCTTTGTG
This sequence comes from Pinus taeda, assembly GCA_000404065.3. NCBI lineage: Eukaryota > Viridiplantae > Streptophyta > Pinopsida > Pinales > Pinaceae > Pinus > Pinus taeda. The sequence continues at coordinate 210,320 of APFE030779619.1, read as the reverse complement.
AATGAAGTATGGTTCATATATGTTTACAATGGAAGAATAGTTTGAATCCATATCTAGGGCATGGAGTTAGGGGCTCCACGTTGTAAGTAACCCAAGGGAGTGGCCAACAACATCAAAAGTGGGAAATTACCAATCTTTAAGCTAGGGAGGCATGGAGTTAGGGGCTCCAGCTTGTAAGTAACCCGAGAAAGTGGCCAAAAACATCAATCAAGAGTGGGAAATTACCAATCTTTAAGCCAAGGTTGTAATGGACCCTCAGTTGGGATCCTTTCGTCGTGGTTTTTTTTTGGGTAAGAATAACATGAGGATTGTGAATTTGTACGAGGCGTTTGAGGGATAGAATTGTATGGGTGCCCCCTAACACACGAGAGTTTAATGAGAGAATGACCATAAAGAAGTGGGGGAGGGGATTTCCTTGCTTTAAGGGCGTTATTAGGCGTTTGCGATTGCGAGTGAGTGCTTCGGACAAGCGAGGAGAAAAGGGAGGAGACAATGCGGAATGAGAGAGGGAGCGCCTAGAGCCTAGAAGGTGGGGAGACACTTGTAGGCTGGAGACAACTTCAAACCTACTGCAACCTCGTAACATCAACTCAAAGACACAGAAATCAACTCGATGTGAATATGACATGGATACCCTAAATAAATTACAGACAACTCGAGCAATCGACTGAACAAAATCCGGCTGCGGGGTAGATACTGATATTTTGAATAAACGACGAAAGGAAAGGCCAGAAATAGACTGGACCACGCAAAGACGACTAGGATAAAACAGTATATCATTCGCCCCGCTGAGGGTGTTATTGGTAGGCCGGCATGAGTTCCTGCACGCGCTAATTATGGACCAGACTGACCTGTCTTTGATGTTACTTCGCCCTATCTTTATACTTGAGAAATGATAAAAGATTCACTGGGTAGGCCAATTCCTCTGCGATAGGAACAGCTCAGTTACCGGGTAGGCCAATTTCTCTGCGATGAGTAGAACCCTCTAGCCACTGTAACACCCTTTTCCTTTCTGCCTCTCGTCGCTCTGGTTTGACGGTGCCTCTCTTGTTGTCGTTCTTTCCTGGTTACATTTTCTGTTTGCTGCCTCTTGGAGCGGTGTTCGTTCGTTGTCCGTTGTTCGTTCGTGGTCCCTTTTTCGGGGTTTCGTGGCTTCGTCGGCTTGGCGCATGTGGTTACGTGTGGGGAGTCGAGGACCAATTTCATGCCTGGTCTGACTATGTTGTCGGTTCCTTTGGTGTCGTTCAGTTTGGGGTTTGCTATGGGTTTGGTGGAACCTCTGCTCATTTTTGTTAAGGCGGCTTGTTTTGGGTATGTTTTATTTGGTACATTTTAGCAGCATGTGCTCAATTTTGGCTAGTGTTTTTGTCCAGTTTCTTGTTTGCTAAGTTTTCTATTTTTTATTGGGTAGTTGAGTGTCCCTTTTATATGGTCATTATTAGATTTGGTCGATTTTAGTGAAGGCATATCATATCTGTGTACATATACAAAATGTATTTGTTTTTCAATTTAGGAAAAAAATACAAGGTTTTTCCGGAAAAATGTAAATATTTATTATATATTATAT
>APFE030779619.1:153221-188700 GCA_000404065.3 Pinus taeda | reverse complement strand
TCTCTCTCTCTCTCTCTCATGGTCTCCCTCCCTCTCTCCTTCTCTCCCCCCTCGCCTCTCTCTCCCTCTTTGTGCCCCTTATCTCCTTCTCTCTCTTCCCTCATTCTATCTTCTTTGCCTCACTCTCTCTCCATCCCTCCCTTGTTACTCCCTCTCTCTCCCCCACCTTTATCTCTCCATATCTTCGTTCTTCCCCCTCTCTCTCCTCCATCCATATGATCAAGAATTGCCACTATGTGAAATCAATAATATATGTAAGGTATAATATAATAATACTTATAATGGAGATTATTATTATTATGATAATATATTGGAATAATATTAATAATCAATATTCTTGATTATTGCACCAATAATAATATATAAAGAAATAACCTGCTAAAAATACAATAATATGTTAACTTTACATTATAGAGAGATCAGTTTCTTCTAAACGAATTAGTGGCTCTGTAATTTCCATTTTACATTTTGTATCTTACATTTTACATTGCATTATATATTTTACATATTACTTTACATTATATTATAATTTTTCATTTTACATTATATCACATTTTACACTTATATATGTTTTAATTTAAATATTAATTAAAATATATGAAGTCAACATTTAATTTTGTTTATATATATAATTTTTTTGACATTTAAAAAGCATTGACATACTCACATTACATTACACCTACACATATCCCCTACACTGAGTGGTAGAGCACCTTTCGGTGCAACAATAATACTAACATCTCAAGTTTAATTTTTAATTTTTTAATAATTAAGATTCTCTTTAACCAATATAAATTCACATAATTTTCACATATTTATTCATTTTTTCCTTTATATAATAAATATACTTAAATTTTACAAATTTATTTATTATGGTTTTCATATTTTTGTAATCAAAATTGATAGAATTTAAAATTAGATTATACACCATGTTTAACCTTAATTGACCTTGAAAATTAACATTGATGATGAAACCATTTCTTAATGTCAAATATGGTAAATAATCCAATATTAAATTTTACTAAAAATATTTATTTTAAATTTGACATAACATAACCCATAGGTAAGAAAGGGGACTCGAGCAATGTTAGAGAAAAAATGGCAAATGAGAAAATGTTCTTGCAGACACCCTCGTTCTCAACAGGCTTGACGGCAAGGCTGCATCCCAAGATGCTCTTCAATAAATGTGATTCCAATGTGAGGCGTAATTCCCAGGCCAACTGTGTCATTGAAACCCTCCTAGGTTCTTTCTCTATGGATGGCATTATGGAATTTTGCAATTCATACTTTGTTCCTCACAATGAGTACTGTGATCAAGGATCGAAACAATCGTCAGGTCGTAGATTCGAAAAATACTCTGCCCATGGAGAAGTTGCATGGAGGGATGCTTATTGTGTGGAATATGCATCGAGCAAGAGGGGTCCAATCCCCATCATTATGCCCTCATAGGCATGGACCTAACTGGAGGATTCAAGCATAATCCCATATCTATGTTAGGAGCCACTTCCACTCTAGATCTAAGCTGTAAATATCAAGATTGGGATCAGGCTTTGAAGAGGAGTTCCAAATTTTTTTGAAGGATCTAAACGGAAATTCAAACCTTATAGAGGCTTGCCTAGCAGATCTGGTATCATATTTGAAAATGAAGGTGCATAAAAAACATGGCATTCAAGCAAATATCTAGAACCTAGTTTTTTTAGGGGAAATCACTTCAAGATGCCCTTAATCTGAGAGATTATGGCATCAAACATAATTCCACAATAATTACAAATTTGAGGTTACGAGGTGGAGCTCCTCGAATGAATATCCATCTTCATCAACTACCAAATGTCTAGTTTTGTTTAAATATGCAATGAGAGGTGAAAATGTCTCAGCAGATCAACAACCCTCAAATCTGACAATTCCAGGTCCTTACCTAGTTGAAAATATGGAGAAAGTTCCAAATCTTCCAATTAACCTGCCTGAGGTAAGTGGTCTTTTCACTGGTCTTCAAGCTAGAGATATTATATGTCATTTTAATGGTTTCTAGCCCAAGGCAGAGGATCTCCATCAATGGATTTATCTCAATTGGGCTAAAAATTGCGATATTTATCTGTGTTCAAAAGGTTTTTTTGCTATTCAATTTGACAGTTAAAAAGATATGGATTATTTCTTAAATGAAGGACCATGGTTTTGGGGAAGAGCAGGTCTTTTTATCACTCCATGATTCCCTGGTTTCAATGCCACAATAATGGTAGTGACGAATATGTCGGTATGGGTAAGGTTACATAATCTCCCTCTCCCATTTTGGCATCACCAAGTCCTAGAAGGAATTGGAAACTCATTGGGAATATTTCTAAAGACATATCCAGAAAGAATGGAGAAAGGTATTTTTACTTTCGCCCGTATATGTGTGGAGATAGACCTAAGAAAAGGTTTTCCAGATTGCATCCATTTGATCCACCAAGACTTCCAGTGGACACAAAATTTAGATTTTGAAAACACTTCCTTCATATGATGATTTTGTCAAAAGACAAGGCATTTACAACATACATGTCCACATGCAAAAAAAAGGGAAAAGAAGAGCCCAAAAGAGCCAAAGGGTTGGCAATTTTTAGATCCACCTCTTTCGAATGATGAAGAGGAAGAAATGGTCAAGAGTTAGCAACAACCAGAGGCTCAAAATCAACAAGGTTCCCACACTAAAGGAGAACAGACGCAGAAGGGACCATCCGAACATACAACGTTTTCTTCCAGCCAAACAATGATCCAAAGTCCTAATCATCATCATGGAGAAAAGAAAAAAAGCCAAGGATCAAGTGGAACAAAGTGAACACGTGTCTCAGAGAGCTCAGAATCAAATAAATAAGCCCCCAAAATTTTAGAAGGAGAAGAGTTAGCCATCGTTATGGCCTCTCCAAACTCTAGGGTTTGGCAAAAAGCTCAAAAGAGAAGGAAAAAGGGAAAAACCCAGTTTAACTCATTAAGGGTTATTTTTTGGGTAGCTTGGCTACAATGAGTGCTTTAAGCACATACAATGGTCCTAAAAGACAATATTTGAATGCAATTATGCATCTACACATGTAACTTTTTTTTTTGAGAAGGTGTCAAGTAAAAAAAAATTGATTGATGGGGGAGACTGAGGTGGAAGCTCTGGCAGAAACCGTTAATGGTTGACGTAGGACCTGGCGGCGTCAGATATTTTTGCAGACAAATGTTGCATGGCACAGGTGTGGGGCAGCCACGCAGATGATGGGCTAGGCATGCGACTGGGCGCCATGGTAAATGTGCTCTTTCTGAGGCAGGTTTTCATTTCATTTTTGTTTATCTCCTTATTCCATTCTCGGCTATCTTGGAGTTTTTCTTTTCGTTTCGATGATTGGAAAAATCGTTGGTTTTCCCTGTCCTACCATCTCAAAATTTGTGTTGGTTACATTCTCTTCGTATTTTTTATCTTGGGCCGCTCTCCTTCCAAGGAGGTTTAGGTCACCTAGGTTAGTAGGGTGCGAGGGTTCCCGTTGCTGTTGGGTTCTACTCATTGCACTCACCAGGTTCACCAGTCAGTTTTTTATTTTTGAGTTATTATCCTTTACACTTTTGGCATGATGGTGAACCTGTCTGACTATGTGGACTTGGACCTAGCTCCGGAGGACATTCTGTTGGTTTGGGGATTGAAACTGACAGAGAAGAATTTAGCAATGGCAACGGTGGTTATACCAGCTAAGTCTCCACTTGGAAAAAGTTTGTGTGCGGAGTAGGCATGAAATTATGGTGGTGGAGTAGGGTTGTTGGAGGATTCAAAACCCCCTTCCTCAAAGGTAGTTTGTGGTTTTCCGAATTTTGAAATTCATGAAGGCTTGAATGGGGCAACTCTGGCAGGACTTTCTGTCGGGATGTCGGTATTTTTTCACATAAGCCCAAAATCCTCTCCTGCAGTCTCTGGTTCTGGGGTTTTAACGGGTGGTATGGAATATATTGTGATAAGTAGAGCCTTAAAAATGAAGGAAGGGTTACAATCATGTCTTAATGAGTTACTGGGAGTGGAAAAGTTGGTTAGGGGCACAAGCCTTTACAAAACCCTTAATTGTAAAATCCATGTGTTCAACTTGTGCTATCAACCTATCGGAGTGATTTTGTTAAGAGGTAGAGCCTTCTGTTGTTGGGGAGAAACCTTTCATTGGGTTTCAGGAGGTACATTTTTCGGCGGGTTTGCCTCTTCAGGAAGAATCAGGGAATTTCGAGCTAGGGATTCATGTTTACCCAAGTAAACGTTTGGAATTGGTCAGGCATCCTGAGGGGGGTCTTTGGGGGAGAAACAGGGTGGTCATATTCCCATAATTAGCTCTGGTGGGTAGGATTTGACCCTTGAAGTCATGCACAACTTTATATTTTCACCAAACAATCCCTTGTGAAGTATTCAGCACCTGGAAATCCATAGGGATGAAGAAAATGTACCTATTTTGTCGTCAATAAATGGTATTTCCTCTAGACAGAAGAGGAAGAAAGGGAAGGTCATAAGAAAGAAGGAGGAGAAACCTAAACTAATCTTAGGGGTCAACATTCGGCTTGATGAAGCAATGGACACACTTGAGCGAATCATTGTGGGACAAGTCAAGGGTAGACTATTTACCACAAAGTATATTCAGAAATGGATAAGTAAGGAATGGTCAACATGGTCGTTTTCTTAGATCGAGGTTATTTGCATGTCAAGGGGTTGGTTTATGGATCACTTCTCAAAATGCAGAAGTTGTTGATTGGGTTCTGGAGCGAAACTAGGGCTTTGGGAAAGTTCCAATATTCTTTAAAAGATGACATCCCCTCTTCGATGCAAAGAGTGAAAGATTGGTAGAGATCTTGGTGTGGGTGTGCCTTCCATTGCTTTCTCCACAGCTTTGGTCGATGGATGTCTTCATGGCGATCGATAACATCCCATGAACTTTTTTGGAAGTTGATATGTCTTTCCAAGTGACTATGGACAGGAAGGTGGCACGTATTCTGGTTAAGTTGGACCCAAGGAAGGGGTTGGAAGACATGATGCAGATTTAGGTGGTTGGCTACTCTTTTATGCAGACCCTGCACTACGAAAAATTTCCCTATTGATGTCATCATTGTCATAAACATGACCATTTGGCAAGGGATTGCCCTCTAAGATTCAGATGCATAAGGAAGAATAGGGTGGAGTTGGTTTAGGAAATGTAGGAGCAACCTGTGGATGCAGTTATGGAGCAGGAAGTTCCACAAGGGGAACATCAAGTTGAGGTTCAGTTTCAAAATGAAATCAATGAAGATCAACGAGCAACTCTTGTTGAGGCTGATAGGACTACTTATTTTCATGAGTGGGACGAGATGACAAAGGTGCAAACATCTCTCCCTGTTGGAGCTTCCTCTTCCCTTCCTCCCTCTCTTTCTTTTTTGTGTTCGCCCCTTGTGGATCCTTGTTTCAGGTCGGGTCCTTCCAGGCCATCCATTGATGCTTTATCTTCCCATTGCAATATCGAATTGGCCCTTGACAACATCATTACGTCGATTCCGACTTTAAATCTTTCTGTACCGTCACTGGTGGGTGTTAGAGTTCCCTCTCCCTCTGTTTTTTGCACGGACAAGCCTCATTACAACCTTCAGCCTTGGGATAAAATACACCATTTGGATGATCCAGTGGGAGGCCTCGACCTCCTATATGACTCTTCTGGTCCCCCTAAGACTTGAGGAAGGAAATCAAGCCTATTTAAAGCCCAGTTAAAATCCAAGCTTGACGTAGCTGGTGGCAAACAATTATCCCTAAAACGGTCTCTTAGAGTAGTGATGACCCACTTGGCCATTTCCAAATGATCTTGTTGTCTTTCAATTGCAGAGGGATTTCTAGTCCCTAGAAAAATTTGGCTTTAAAACACTTTCTTAAGAATGTGTGTTGTGATGTTATTATGCTCCAAGAGACCTTGGGTCCTGTGGAGTTTGTAATAAATATTCTGAGAAACATGATGCCTGGTTGGTCCTTTGTGGCTCTGGCAGCAAATGGGCATTCAAGGGGGTTGGCATTGGGCATAAAAAATTGTAGTTTAAAACTCTTAAATTCTCGGGGCTCCAATTTGATGCTCGAAGTGGAGGTATACTAATCTAAACTTTGTGCAATTTTAACTCTCCTAAATATCTATGGACCCTGTCAGGGTCGTATTCCTTTCTGGAATAATTTTTTTCTCAAAATCCTTGCTAAATTGTTCAAACCTTGTGGTTGGAGGGGATCTAAATGTCTCCTTGGGGATCTCTAAATCTTGGGGACCAAATGTATAGGTGGACCCTTTGGTGGATTACTTCCTAAACAAGATTCGAATGGGGAGATTTGTTGACGTTGATCTTCTAAAAGAAAATCCTACCTAGAGAAATAAGAGGGTTGGTGAGGCAAGGGTATCCAATCACTTATATCACTTTGTAATCAAAGAAGATTTGGCTGCACATATACATTTTTTCATCAATGGGTTGGTTCTTGTGGTGACTCAGACAATTTCCCAATTTTTATGGAACTAAAAGGGGATAGTAGGAAGCTTGGCTCAACTTTTAAATTCAATTCTTCGTGGCTAAAATATATGTCTTACAATAAATTGGTTGGTGAGATCTAGAGTTCTCAAAATGGATCCTTGGGCTTATCCTTTGCCCAGTCCTTTATGAAGAAACTAAAAAAACTAAAACAAGCAACGATATCTTGGGCAAAGGAAAAATATTTAAGGGATGAAGCAGTGTTAAAATCTATTGAGTATGATCTGGAGGCATTAGAAAAACTAGAAGGGATGGGTATGAGATGGAAGATAAAAGAGAACAATAAAATCCATGGAGGGGGAAAGGTTTAGGATTCTAAAAGAAATTGAAGAAAAATGGAAGCTGAAAAGTAGATCCATTTGGCTTGAGGCAAGGGATGAAAACTCAAAAAAATTTGAGAACTATGCTAAGGGAATGAAAAACTCAAATACGATCTGGAAATTGAAAAATGAAGAAGGGGAGTCAACTTCTTCTTTCAGCTAGTTGTCATCAATGCAGGTTAGTCATTTCAAAAACTTGTTCAAAGCTCCCCCTAAGGCCACCATTACCACATTCATCCAGGTTGCACAAGTTTTCCCTAGCTTTGTGGATGATGATGATAACGATATCCTTATGGCCCCTATTTCAAAGGGTGAAGTGGAGGGGGTTCTTCACTCTATGCGAAAGAGAAGAGTTTGGGTCCTTATGGACAAACGGTGGAATTTTCCCAACATTTCTTTGATCTAATTGGGGATGAGCTGGCTGGATTGGTGAAGGAATCCAGACATAGGGGATTTGTTCACGACCCATTTAACTCATTATTCCTGGATTTAATCCCAAAGTTCAATGATCCTAAAAGTTTTGATCATTTTAGACCCATATCCTTATGCAATTGCACATACAAAATTATTGCAAAAATTATTGCATGTTGGCTAAAACCTATTCTCTCAAAAAACATTTCCCGATAACAGTTTAGCTTTCTTGAGGGTAGGCAAATCCATGAAGCTATTGGTGTGGCCCAGGAATCCCTGCACATTATCAAAAAGAATATAAAAAGGGAATGATTATTAAGATTGATCTCTCAAAGTCTTATGATAATATCAGTTGGACGTATTTACGCCTTCTGGTGACTCAATTGGGCTTCAATATTGATTTTATTAATTAGGTCATGAGTTTTATTACCAACGTGAATTTTGTTGTTCTCATCAACAGGGCAGTCTCTCCCTTTTTCCATAGCCAGAGAGGCCTTTGTCAGGGATGCCATTTATCTCCCCTTATGTCCTTTTTTGCTGCAAAAGGTTTGAGTCAATTGATTCATTTTTCCATTAGAAGGGGAGAATATAATGGCATTGAAATTGCCATAAATCTCTTCATTACTCATCTTCTTTTTGTGGATGACATATTACTTTTTTGTGATGGGTCTAGGGGAGATCTTGCTAAGTTGTAGTTAATTATGGATTTATTCCTTAATGATATAGGGATGAGTATAAATGCACAAAAATCCTCTAATTACTCACAATGGCCTTACTGGGGCAGAGATAAACAAATATGTATCTATTTTCCCTTTGAAGTTAAACCTCTGATGGATAGCCTAAAAGACCTTAGGTTCTTATTGAATTCAGACTCCTACAAAAAATCAGACTAGAAATGGTTAGTTACAAAAATTGAACAAAGAGTCAAGCACTAGAGCTTTAAGTGGCTATCTTGAGCCAGGTACATGGTTCTTATTAAATTGATCCTTCATGCTATTCCAGTTTACTAGATTTCTCTTTCATGGGTTCCAAAAGGCATCTTATCTCAAATCCAGAAAATATATGGTCGGTTTCTATGGTAGGGTTCCAAAGTGGTTGATGTACTTCCATGGGTGGCCTGGGAAAAATTTTATTGTCCTAAAGAGAAGGGATGGTAAGGTATAAAGGACCTCTCTTGTTTCTCTCGCTCTTTGGCAGCGAAATCTAGATGGATTCTTCTTACCAAGGACAACTTATGGACTTCGGTGATTAAAAGGAAATACATTGATCCCACAGACTTGATGGTTTGATTGAGAACTCTGGAGAAGTCTTATAGAAACTCTTCGGTTATATGGAAGGCAACGATTGACTCTTTTGACATTATTGTTGTTGGGCTATCCTGGCTAGTTGGCAATGGTATTGGTGTTAGAGTGGGAGTGGATCCATGGTTTGGTTGTAACGAGGCTTTCATTCTTCTGAGGGAACTATCTGAGTCACTTGTTGTCAAGGGGATTTTTACACTCAACCAAATCTCCCATGAGGAATCCACTACCATTTGTAATCAGGGTTGGATGTCTGCGTGGATTTAGAGCTTGAGCCACAGTGGGTAGGGCCTAGAGGGATTACACGATGGAACTACAGAGATCAAATGTTCGTTTAAAGGATAAGGTTGATGATCTTCAATGGGTATACTCTCCCAGTGGCTTTTATGCTCTCAAGTTTGGTTACAATTTTCAAATGGAGAGAATGGTGGGAGGTCTTCAGTACTGGTGGTCATAGTCTCTGTGGAAACTCAATTGTCCTTGAAAATCTAGACTATTTTTCTAGTGCATTCTCATAAACAAAGTCCCAACCTGGGCCAACTTTCAAAAAAGGAACAAACATTGGCCAGGTTGGTGTGCCTTGTGCAAAATTTCTTAAGAAAGTTCATATCATCTCTTTTTGTCCTATCCATTTGCATTAAGAACCTAAGAACTCTTTTTGAAGACATTTGGTATTGTGCTTCTCATTGGATTGGGATCATTATGGAGGATGATTAGAAAAAATGGTGGACTCTTTCACCTGATATACATTATAGGAATATTTGCCCAATTATTTGTTGGGGTTTTTGATTGGCTCGGAACCTATACATTTTTATGGATCAGCCTTCAGACCCTTATGTTCTAGCTATTCAATGTGCTTATATTTTTGAAATGATACCACATATCATTCCTACTCTTCCTTCTCGGATTATTCAAGAAGAAAACATCAGAACGAATATCCCATGGACTTACTTTGATGGGGCTTCAGATGCCCATGATCATTGTGGGGCTGGGATCATCATACACTTAAATGAACAAAAAATCTTAAAAGCATTTTTGGGTATCGGTTCAAGTTCAAATAATTTTGTTGAATTTAATACTTTGAAAATTCTCTTATGTTGGTTAAGGCAGTTGGGGGTGGATTCAACTCAGGTTTTTGGTGAGTCCCTGAATGTGATTAACTGGGCAAATAATGTGCAACGTTGTCAAAATCTTACTCTAATTCATATATTAGATGAAATTTTATATCTTAAATCAACCTTTGATGATTTAACTATTTGTCACATTTACAGGGAGAGGAATATGGAGGCCGACTATTTCTACAAAAAAGGCTTACAACAGGGCCTAGACTCCTGGCACATCATCGTCTCGGACAACAGGTTGGTCACAATTTCAGATCGGGCCCCCTTACCTTTAATCTCTCCATTTTGTTCTTTTTGTTTATGTTATAATATGTACATATTGACAGGCTATGGGCATGTTTTGTCTTATGACAGTGTTCCGAATTTTTTTTATTTATGTTCTACTAGACATATGGTTTTGGCTATTATCACTCAATATGGTTTCTGGTATGGGTTGTTTTCTCTAATTGTTCGAAGAGACCTGTTTTTTTATCTCTACCTTTTGAGTTTTTTTTATGGATTATCAGTATTGAGCAAGTGCATATCTACTTTTTCTCAATATGTTGTTGTCTTCACTTTCTGCATATAATAGATTCACAATTTGATATATGGATGCTTCATTGCATCTACACTATAGCTTTTTATTTATTTAATAAAAATTTCAATTTTTCTAAGAAAAAAAAATAAATAAATTCATACCTTTTTTTTTATATTAATATAAAATTAATTTTTTGTCTAGGGAAAAAAAATAATAATAAACCTATAGGTAAAAAATAAACCTTTAATAAAATCCTTTATTTTATCATCGTCCAACTTCAAAAAAATTGTAACTTCCCATCACAAAAATAATTAAATAGGTAAACCTTTTATTTTATCAATGTGGAAACGTGGATTCAAAAAATTGTCCTTCACTAAGCATTCGCGTTATTTTGCCTTATGTAAAGTTTAAAGATTTGTTATTTTACTTCAATGAGTATACTTCATATGGCAATGATATATGATTAAAGATTCACATTTTCTTTTTTATATGGTTAACCAAAGTGAGAAGATTCCAATTATTTTCACACGATAAATGTCATTAATATAGTCTTTGAATTTGCGTCGATTTATTTGTGGATCATATGTGTTGATTTATTCGTGGATCATATGTTATATTCGATGTAGTTAGCTTCAATGTTGTTAGATGGGTTGGAGGATTATGATATAAAAATTTATTAATTTTAAACTTTTTCAAATATGAAATATTTTTCCATACGTGCAAAGTAAGATATATAAGTTGATTTTCCTCCATCATCAATGAGATTTGAGAATTTTAAAATATTTAAAATTAATATAACGAAGTATTGATATAGGGCTAAGTTTCTTTTTATCAACATCATATGTACCCTATCCTATTCTTTTGGCACCCCTACCTTCTATAACACACACATATTAGAAATAGTGACACCAAGTGAACTTTTATCATAATGAGTTAACATTATATGTACTTTCTATAACACACATACTAGATATGTGATAACAACCAATTAAGTTAATTTTTGAGGTTTATAGGCTTTAACAATTAGCTTAATTTGTTGGTTTTATTGTTTTTATTTATAGAAAAAATAAAATCAACTAATTGAGCTATTTCTCAGGGTTTATAATCTTTAAGAGTCAACTTAATTAATTAGTATCGATTAGTGTTACACTTTCCAATAAATTTCTTGTAATCAAACACAATCTAAAACTTCCTAGTTAGAATCCCTTGAGATTTAGGCATACTCATCTTTGTCATCCACTTTACACTTAATACTATCCTTAAATCAAGAGAAAGTGCTAAAGAGTTTCCTAGTGAGTTATTTTCAAGAAATTTGTCTCTCTCTGCACATACACATAATCCTCTCTGGGTCTAAAAATTAAGAATATGTATTTTCTTTTTGGAAGTCAAAGGTCAAGTTTTAGAATGAGGTCGTTTATGTACACCTTTGTAAACTTATAAGTAAAATAGTTGTGTAGATGAGATCCATTATCCTATAATAAAAAATATCCTATACATCAATTTGGTTTCTTAAATTTCTTATTAAGTAGTAACCATATATTATATTGTTGTTTCTAACTAACCTCCTTAAAAAATATGAGGTAAAACTAATTAGTGGACTATAAATCCATGGAGAAGAAGTCATATGATAGGGATGAAAGTTTAGATGAATATCTAAAAGTAAAATCTTGCTATTTAACACTAATTAGGCTTTACCCACTACTTGAGTTTATGCTATCTTATGAACATTGTAAAATCAACATGCATATCTTATTGGTCTATAAAGACTTTTGTAATACAATTCAAGCATGTTAGGATGATCTTTGTGATTGGAATGATACAAAAGCAAAATAGGAAAATGATAAGAGATGGGTAAACAAAGTTTGTTATAGCCAAGTTTGTAATCCACCGTGTTTGAGATATTAGCATTTATTTTAAATATATTGTGTGGAAATAAAGTAATCAATGAGAATTGTAACCTCAAAACGTGAACTCTAGCAAAAAAAATCCAAAAAAAATATGAAAAAATAACATGAATGATATTTTTTTTTTTTTAGGATAAATTTTCAACATTTTTTAAAAATAGCAGTGAAAACCAATTTTTAAATATGAGAAAACAACTTGAAAATGAAAAGTGTTGATGCTGGAACAACATTTTTTTTTTGGTAAATTTTCAACATTTTTTAGCAATGATATTAAAAATAAAATATCATGACTCCAAAAAACCTTAAAATTCCAACAATTTTTAGGCATGACATTAAAAAAAAATTACATCTCCAAAAAGTCTTAAAATTTCAACAATTTTCAGCCATGGTATTAAAGATAAAATATTTATAACTGTTTACAACCATAACATTAAAGATAAAATATCACGACTCAGAAAACCTTAAAGTGTTGACTATTTTTCAACCATGGAATTAAAGTCAAATATCATGACTACAAAAAACCCAAAGTTTTCAATATATTTCAATCATGGCATTATGGAAAAATTATATGGCTAAAAAAACTTTTAAAATGAACCTCTGAATGAAAGAGTTTACACCCGAACAACCGAACACTCTTAACTTCCCATTTTGCTAGTGCAGCTGCATCTGTGGGTTTATTTGGCTTAATATCACCATCACATATACCCTGCCATAATTCATTATAAATGAGAGTGCTTTCAATGATAAGATGCCATGTTTTATAGGATTTTGTACCTTCAAGTTTGTCGGAATTAGAGAACAAATTAATTAACTTGGACATTGTAGTGTTGAAGCTTCGCACCAAGAATCAGAAAAAAAAAATGTCAAGATAGGCAACACAACATGCAACATGCCATGCAAAAAACACGATCTATCGGGGCTTGGCCTTTACCCTCGTATATTCGTTGAAGCAAGAGAAAAATGATTGAGCTTTGCACTTGGCTCTAGTCAATTTCTCAAAAATTACAAGGTAACTTTCAAAATTTGACTTTTACAACGATGCTCTTGCAAAACTTGATAAAAAAAAGTTACCTCCAAAGTAAAATCACTTTGAGTTACACTTATCCCTTCAAAAAAAATTACAATTAAAATCCCCTTATTACTCCAAAAATTTACAAATCACCTTATTACTCCACAAGATTCACAAAATTACAAACAAAGAAAAGAATACTTATCATTCCATTAACATTACAAAATTAAAAAATATTTCTTATTTCTTCGTTTCTTCAAGCTTCAATTCAGCTATAAACTTTCAAATAAAAAACCTCTTTAAGAGGCTATCTTTTTTTTTGTTTCAGGTTGTCCTCCGCGCTAGCTGCTAGCTAGCACAGGCTAGCGTCTTGCTGGCTTTCGTTAGAGTACAAAGTGACTTGGCAGCAGACCCAATGCGCAAAGCAACCGCGTAAGCGTGCATAAAGAAATCAATTAAAACCCTATGAAATCCAATTTAAAAGAACACAAACCAGATTATATAAATTTCTTATTTTCATTTTGCCCGAGGTATCGAAGGAGTCACTTTGCAGGTATCTACGGAGCCAATTTTCGTGAAACTAAAGAGGTTGGAGAGCTTAATCGAAACGTTCTCTGACTATATCAATTACCTAGAACCTCCATACGTTTGATCAATCTATTAAACGCACAGCATCAAAATTCGCAGGGGTATCACTCTTTGCAATCATAAGAACCATGGCATGTAGGAAAAGGCCACCTTCCATCAAGTTCATATAATTTTCCATCGACATAAGTTAAGCTAACAAAAAGCACATTTCCAACGTAAACTGGTCATTAAAATACAATGTCGCAGAGAAAAGCAAGCTTTACGTTCCATCATTTGCTCTGTGGGAGGCAGCATGACTAAGACAGTTCTTCCATTGAAGCTGGGATGTGGCAGTCTTCAGCGAAGTTCACAACCTTCCTGACAAAGAGCACACTAGTGGCAGAAAAAATGTGTAGCGAAATCACAAGCTGACTCACACTAACTGACAGAGACCCACGCTTGGACTTTCATTGCCCGACAGATCCGACGAGCCTTTGAAAATCGCATACGGATTGAAGAAACAGAGTAGGTGTGGCAGATCGGTTTTATCAAACTCTCTGAATAGCAATTGTTGATATAAATTTTCATGAAAAGTAGGTTTAAGGTCCAATCTGCACTAGGAGGAGGCACCAGCTGCGGAATTCACATAACAGGCTACTACGGGTAGCTACAAATAAAATGATGGGGAAAGGCAGTTGGATGATCAGGCGGTTTTAAGAAGAAGTCCAACTCGCGGAGCAGCAAGGCGGGGTTGCAGTTTCCCATTGGCAGAATTGCTCGGTTTCTCAAGGTCAGCGAGTATTCACACAAAACAAGCCATCAAATATGGTACTAAAATGGTTTGAAGCGGAGAAAATAATAGAACTTTAAGACACAACAATTTTCATATTAATACAAAAAATTTGATTTTCAGATTTAAAAATCGAAAATCAATAAAATAATAAAATTTCTCCTCTTTTGAGCAAAAACTTGACAAATTTCATACCAAACATTCACTGAGCAATTTAATGGCGTTTTCCAAAAACTTGAAGAGCTGGAATCTACTCCTCACATCCAGTGCAACATTACTGAAACTCTAATACCACAATAATGGCATAAGTGTCCTTAGACACGTAATTTTATTAATCATAAAAAAAACAAACAAACAAAAACAATTACATATTTGATTTTGCAAGAGTTTACACCTGAACAACCAAACACTCTTGCAATGAGCTATTTATAAACTCAATGTCCTAATTACCTCTAATTATGGATCACTAAATTAAATAACAAGTGTCCATTTACAATAAATGCTATTCAAAACAACTAGCTAACAAATCTCCTAAAATAGAGCCTAAGATACGACACATTTGAAGAGTGATATCTTGTTACAACAGTGTACTAATTCTAAATGTCTGCATTAAATAATTAAACATTCTAAAATAATAATTATTAATTTAATATCTTAAATGAATAATTATTTTATTCCAACTTTATAACCTATGATAATATTTTATTTTTGGATCATCTAACAATTTTTTTATTTTAAATTTTTTTTAGTTTTATTTTAATACTTAAAAAAATCATCTTTTATTTTATATTAAAGTTTCATTTCATTTTTCTAATATTTTATTTTACTGATTTTTTAATGCATTTTTTCTTTTTTCAATAATTTTTTTTGTATTTTTCAAATTTTATATATTTTTAATTTAAAGTTTCAAAAATATACCTAAAAATATAGATATTCGGAATCAACACGGTTCAAACTCAAATGATTCTTTGCAACTCTATAGAAATTAAGATTTCAATACATTCTTTGTTTAATAGGTTACTATATATGAAACATGTTAATAAAAATTAGAATATATAACATTATATTGCGTAACGCATAAATAAAACATGTTAATAAAAATTAGAATATATAACATTATATTTCATAAGGCATAAATAAAATCCAATTAATTTGATTTAATTGCAGAATATGCATTAAAAAAATAATAATACTAAAATATAACAAGAAAATTGTTATTTTTTCCATTCATGTTCAAAAGTTATTTTTCAATTAAATACCCATGAAAAAACCGTTGTACATGATTTGTGAAAACAGATTTAAATGCTTACGAGTAAAATAAATTTTAATAATCACTGTAATAATGAAAATAAAAAAATTTAACATTACCAAAATTGAAAAACTAATGTGATAATTATCATCTCATGTAAATATATTAATAGATTTACCAAAAATTAGAACAAAATTTTGCAACGAAGGAAAAAGTGAGAAAAGAACACACCAACGCTTTTTTAATTACTAAGTAAGGATTACTCACATAATTGTTTAAGAGGAAGAGGTATTGGATGTGGTCATGTAGATAAAGAGGCATTTGAATGCCACTAGCTAATAAAGTTCTATCCATTTTGAAAAGGAGTGTAAGTTAAACAATGTTGAAAATTTCAGTAAAGGTGAAGTAGCTTTTTTTAATGTATTTAATATGTTTTTTTATTATATTATAGAGAAATGTGTTTCAAGATGCTATTGGGTTTTTTAATTCTCTTCTATATCTACATGATAGGTGATCATATTAAAGAAATTTTGAGGTTTAAAATAGGTTTCAAAATAAAAATGTGTGACCAAAATCAATTTTTATAAGAACTAATAGTATTCACAATGATGATGATGGGAATTTCAAGCTAGGGATTCATGTTTACCCAAGTAAAGGTTCGGAATTGGTCGGACATCCTGAGGCGGGGTCTTTGGGGGAGAAAAAGGGTGGTCATATTCCCATAATCGGCTCTGGTGGGTAGGATTTGGCCCTTGAAGTCCTGCAGAACTTTATATTTTCACCAAACAATCCCTTGTGAAGTATTCAACACTTGGAAATCCATAGGGATGAAGAAAATGTGCCTGTTTTGCCGTCAATATATGGTATTTCCTGTAGATAGAAGAGGAAGAAAGGGAAGGTCATAAGAAAGAAGGAGGATAAATCTAAACTAATCTTAGGGGTCAACATTCGGCTCGATGAAGCAATGGACACATCTGAGGGAATCATTGTGGGACAAGTCAAGGGTAGACAATTTACCACAAAGTATATTCAGGAATGGATAAGTAAGGAATGGTCATCAGGGTCGTTTTCTTAGACTGAGGTTATTTTCATGTCAAGGGTTTGGTTTATGGATCACTTCTCAAAATGCAGAAGTTGTTGATTGGGTTCTGGAGTGAAACTAGGGCTTTGGGAAAGTTCCAATATTCTTTAAATGATGACATCCCCTCTTTGATGCAAAGAGTGAAATATTGGTAGAGATCCCAGTGTGGGTGTGCCTTCCATCACTTTCTCCACAGCTTTGGTCAATGGATGTCTTCATGGCGATCGATAACATCCCATGAAATTTTTTGGAAGTTGATATGTCTTTCCAAGTGACTATGGATAGGAAGGTGGCATGTATTGTGGTTAAGTTGGACCCGAGGAAGGGGTTGGAAGACATGATGCAAATTCAGGTGGTTGGCTACCCTTTTACGCAGACCTTGCACTATGAACAATTTCCCTATTGATGTCATCATTGTCATAAACACGACCATTTGGCAAGGGATTTCCCTCTAAGATTCAGATGCAGAAGGAAGAATAGGGTGGAGTTGGTTTAGGAAACGTAAGAGCAACCTGTGGATGCAGTTATGGAGCAGGAAGTTCCACAAGGGGAACATCAAGTTGAGGTTCAGTTTCAAAATGAAATCAATGAAGATCAACAAGCAACTCTTGTTGAGGCTAATAGGACTACTTATTTTCACGAGCGAGACGAGATGATAGAGGTTGATACATCTCTCCCTACTGGAGCTACCTCTTCCCTTCCTCCCTCACTTTCCTTTTTGTGTTCACCCCTTGTGGATCCTTGTTTCAGGTCGGGTCCTTCCAGGCCATCCGATGATGCTTTATCTTCCCATTGCAATATCGCATTGGCCCTTGACAACATCATTACATTGATTCCGACTTTAAATCTTTCTGGACCCTCACTAGTGGGTGTTGGAGTTCCCTCTCCCTCTGTTTTTTTCACGGACAAGCCTCATTACAAACTTCAGCCTCGGGATGAAATACACCATCCGGATGATCTGGTGGGAGGCCTCGGCCTCCTATATGACTCTGCTAGCCCCCCTGAGACTCGGGGAAGGAAATAGAACCTATTTAAAGCCTAGTTAAAATCCAAGCTTGACATAGCTGGTGGCAAACAATTATCCCTAAAAGGGTCTCTTAGAGCAGTGATGACCCACTTGGTGGTTTCCAAATGATCTTGTTGTCTTTCAGCTACAAAGGGATTTCCAGTCCCCAGAAAAGGTCGGCTTTAAAACACTTTCTTAAGAATGTGTGTTGTGATGTTATTATGCTCCAAGAGACCTTGGGTTCTGTGGATTCTGTAATAAATATTTTGAGAAACATGATGCCTAGTTGGTCCTTTGTGGATCTGGATGCAAATGGGCATTTAGGAGGGTTGGCATTGGGCATAAAAGATTGCAGTTTAAAACTCTTAAATTCTTGGGGCTCCAATTTGATGCTGGGAGTGGAGGCATACTAATCTGAACTTTGTACAAGTTTAACTCTCCTAAATATCTATGGACCCTGTCAGGGTCGTATTCGTTTCTAGAATATTTTTTTCTCAAAATCCTTGCTAAATTGTTCAAACCTTGTGGTTGGAGGGATCTAAAAGTCTCCTTAGGGATCTCTAAATCCTGGGGACCAAATGCACAGGTGGACCCTTGGTGGATTACTTCCTAAGCAAGATTCGAATGGGGAGATTTGTTGACGTTGATCTTCTGAAAGAAACTCCTACCTAGAGAAATAAGAGGTTTGGTGAGGCAAGGGTATCCAATCACTTATATCACTTTCTAATCAAAGAAGATTTGGCTGCACGTATATTTTTTTCATCAATGGGTTGGTTTTTGTGGTGACTCAGACAATTTCCCAATTTTTATGGAACTAAAAGGGGCTAGTAGGAAGCTTGGCTCACCTTTTAAATTCAATTCTTCGTGGCTAAAAGATATGTCTTACAATAAATTGGTTCATGAGATCTAGAGTTCTCAGAATGGATCCTTGGGCTTAAGCAATGATATCTTGGGCAAAGGAAAAATCTTTAAGGGATGAAGCAGTATTAAAATCTATTGAGTATGATCTGGAGGCATTAGAAAAACTAGAATGGGATGGGTATGAGACGGAAGATAAAAGAGAAGGATAAAATCCATGGAGGGGAAAGGTTTAGGATTCTAAAAGAAATTGAAGAAAAATGGAGGCTGAAAAGTAGATCCATTTGGCTTGAGGCAGGGGATGAAAACTCAAAAAACTTCCAGAACTATGCTAAGGGAAGGAAAAACTCAAATACGATCTGGAAATTGAAAAATGAAGAAGGGGAGTCAACTTCTTCTTTCAACTAGTTGTCATAAATGCAGGTTAGTCATTTCAAAAACTTGTTCAAAGCTCCCCCTAAGGCCACCATTACCACATTCATTCAGGCTGCACAGGTTTTCCCTATCTTTGTGGATGATGATGATAACGATATCCTTATGGCCCTTGTTTCAAAGGGTGAAGTGGAGGGGGTTCTTCACTCTATGCAAAAGAGAAGATTTTGGGTCCTTATGGACAAACGGTGGAATTTTCCCAACATTTCTTTGATCTAATTGGGGATGAGCTGACTAGATTGGTGGAGGAATCCAGACATAGGGGATTTGTTCACGACCCATTTAACTCAACATTCCTGGATTTAATCCCAAAGTTAGATTATCCTAAAAGTTTTGATCATTTCAGACCCATATCCTTATGCAATTGCACATACAAAATTATTGCAAAAATTATTGCACGTTGGCTAAAACCTATTCTCTCAAAAAATATTTCCCCATAATAGTTTAGCTTTCTTGAGGGTAGGCAAATCCATGAAGCTATTGGTGTGGCCCAGGAATCCCTACACAATATCAAAAGGAATAATAAAAAGGGAATGATTATTAAGATTGATCTCTCAAAGTCTTATGATAATATCAGTTGGACGTATTTATGCCTTCTCATGACTCACTTGGGCTTCAATATTGGTTTTATTAATTAGGTCATGAGTTTTATTACCAATGTGAGTTTTGTTGTTCTCATCAACGGGGCGGTCTCTCCTTATTTCGATAGCGAGAGGGGCCTTCATCAGGGATGCCCTTTATCTCCCCTTATGTTCTTTTTTGTTGCAGAAGGTTTGAGTCAATTGATTCATTTTTCCATTAGAAGGGGAGAATATAATGGCATTTAAATCGCCATAAATCTCTTCATTACTCATCTTCTTTTTGTGGATGACATATTACTTTTTTGTGATGGGTCTAGGGGAGATCTTGCTAAGCTGCATTTAATTCTAGATTTATTCCTTAATGTTATAGGGATGAGTATAAATGCACAAAAATCCTCTATAACTTACAATGGCCTTACTGGGGCAAAGATAAACAAATATGAATATATTTTCCCTTTGAAGTTAAAACTCTATTGGAAAGCCTAAAAGACCTTGGGTTCTTATTGAAGTCGAACTCCTACAAAAAATCAGACTAGAAATGGTTAGTTACAAAAATTGAAAAAGAGTCAAGCACTAGAGCTTTAAGTGGCTATCTCGAGCTAGGCACTTGGTTCTTATTAAATCAGTCCTTCATGCTATTCCAATTTACTGGATTTCTCTTTCATGGGTTCCAAAAGGCATCTTATCTCAAATCCAGAAAATATATGGTCGGTTTCTATGGGTGGGTTCCAAAGTGGTTGATGTACTTCCATGCGGGGCCTGGGAGAAAATTTATTGTCCTAAAGAGAAGGGATGGTGGGGTATAAAGGACCTCTCTTGTTTCTCTCACTCTTTGGCATCAAAATCTAGATGGATTCTTCTTACCATGGACAACTTATGGACTTCGGTGATTAAAAGGAAATACATTGATCCCACAGACTTGATGGTTTGATTGAGAACTCTGGAGAAGTCTTCTAGAAACTCTTCGGTTATATGGAAGGCAATGATTGACTTTTTTGACATTATTGTTGTTGGGCTATCCTGGCTAGTTGGCAATGGTACTGGTGTTAGAGTGGGAGTGGATCCATGGGTTGGTTGTAACAAGGCTTTCATTCTTCCGAGGGAACTGTCTGAGTCACTTGTTGTCAAGGGGATTTTTACACTCAACCAAATCTCCCATGAGGAATCCACTACCATCTGTAATCAGGGTTGGATGTCTGCATGGATTTAGAGCTTGAGCCACAGTGGGTAGGGGCCTGGAGGGATTACACGATGGAACTGTAGAGATCAAATTTTCGTTTAAAGGATAAGGTTGATGATCTTCGATGGGTATACTCTCCCAGTGGCTTTTATGCTCTCAAGTTCGGTTACAATTTTCAAATGGAGAGAAGGGTGGGAGATCTTCGGTACTGGTGGTCATAGTCTTTGTGGAAACTCAGTGTCCTTCAAAATCTAGACTATTTTTCTAGTGCATTCTCATAAACAAAGTCCCAACCTGGGCCAACTTTCAAAAAAGGAACAAACATTGGCCAGGTTGGTGTGCCTTGTGCAAAGTTTCTGAAGAAAGTTCATTTCATCTCTTTTTGTCCTATCCATTTGCATTAAGAACCTAAGAACTCTTTTTGAAGACATTTGGTATTGTGTTTCTCATTGGACTGGAATCATTATGGAGGATGATTGGAAAAATTGGTGGACTCTTTCACCTGATATACATTATAGGAATATTCGCCTGATTATTTGTTGGGGTTTTTGATTGACTCGGAACAAATGCATTTTTATGGATCAGCCTTCCGACCCTTATGTTCTAGCTATTCAATGTGCTTATATTTTTGAAATGATACCACACATCATTCCTACTCTTCCTTCTCGGATTATTCAGGAAGAAAACATCAGAACGAATAACCCATGGGCTTACTTTGATGGGGCTTCAGATGCCCATGATCATTGTGGGGCTGGGATCATCATACACTTAAATGAACAAAAAATCTTAAAAGTTTTTTTAGGTATTGGTTCACGTTCAAATAATTTTGTTGAACATAATACTTTGAAAATTCCCTTATGTTGGTTAAGGCAGTTGCGGGTGGATTCAACTCAGGTTTTTTATGACTCCCTGAATGTGATTAACTGGGCAAATAATGTGAAACGCTGTCAAAATCTTACTCTAATTCATATATTAGATGCAATTTTATATCTTAAATCAACCTTTGATGATTTAACTTTTTGTCACATTTACAAGGAGAGGAATATGGAGGCCGATTATTTCTACAAAAAAGGCTTACAACATGCCCTGGACTCCTGGCACATCATCATCTCGGACAAAAGGTTTGTCACAGTTTCGGATCAGGCTCCCTTACCTTTAATCTCTCCATTTTTTTTCTTTTGGTTTATGTTATAATATGTATATATTGACAAGCTATGAGCATGTTTTGTCTTATGACAACGTTTCAAATTTTGTTTATTTATGTTCTACTGGACATATGGTTTTGGCTATTATCACTCAATATGTTTTCTGGTATGGGTTGTTTTCTCTGATTATTCGAAGAGACCCATTTTTTTATCTCTACTTTTTGAATTCTTTTTTATGGATTATCAGTGTTGAGCAAGAGCATATCCACTTTTTCTCAATATGTTGCTGTCTTCACTTTCTGCATATGATAAATTCATAGTTTGATATATGATTGTTTCATTGCATCTAAACTGTAACTTTTTATTTACTTAATAAAAATTTTGATTTTTTTGAGAAAAATAAATAAATAAAATTCGTAACTTCTTGTTTTTTATTAATATAAAATTACCTTTTTAGTCTAATAATAATAATAATAAACCTTTAATAAAATCCTATATTTTATCACCGTACAACTTCAAAAAATTGTAACTTCCCATCACAAAAATAATTAAATAGTTAAACCTTTTATTTTATCAATGTAGAAAGGTGGATTCAAAAAATTGTCCTTCGCTAAGCATTCGCGTAATTTTGCCTTATGTAAAGTTTAAAGATTTGTTATTTTACTTCAATGAGTATACTTCATATGGCAATGATATATGATTAAAGATTCACATTTTCTTTTTTATATGGTTAACCAAAGTGAGAAGATTCCAATTATTTTCACACGATAAATGTCATTAAAATAATCTTTGAATTTGCGTTGATTTATTTGTGGATCGTATGTGTTGATTTATTTGTGGATCGTATGTTATGTTCTGTGTAGTTAGCTTCAATGTTGTTAGATAGGTTGGAGTATTATGATGTAAAAAATTATTAATTTTAAACTTTTTCAAATATGAAATATTTTTCCATACGTGCAAAGTAAGATATATAAGTTGGTTTTCCTCAATCATCAATGAGATTTGAGACTTTTAAAATATTTAAAATTAATATAACGAAGTATTGATACAGGGCTAAGTTTCTTTTTATCAACATCATGTGTACCCTATCCTATTCTTTTGCAATCCCTACTTTCTATAACACACACATATTAGAAATAGTGACACCAAGTGAACTTTTATCCTACGGAGTTAACATTATATGTATCTTAATTTTTTCGCATCCTTCTCTTCTATAACACACATATTAGATATGTGATAACAAACAATTAAGTTAATTTTTGAGGTTTATAAGCTTTAAAAATTAGTTTAATTGGTTGGTTTTATTGTTTTTATTTATAGAGAAAATAAAATCAACTAATTGAACTAATTCTCAGGGTGTATAATCTTTAAGAGTCAATTTAATTAATTAGTGTCGGTTAGTGTCACACTTTCCAATAAATTTCTTGTAATCAAACACAATCTAAAACTTCCTAGTTAGAATCCTTTGAGATTTAGGCATACTCATCTTTGTCATCCACTTTACACTTAATACTATCCTTAAATCAAGAGAAAGTGCTAAAGAGTTTCCTAGTGAGTTATTTTCAAGAAATTTGTCTCTCTCCGCACATACACATAATTCTCTCTAGGTCTAAAAATTAAGAATATGTATTTTCTTTTTGGAAGTCAAAGGTCAAGTTTTAGAATGAGGTCGTTTATGTACACCTTTGTAAACTTATAAGTAAAATAGTTGTGTAGATGAGATCCATTATCCTACAATAAAAAATATCCTATACATCAATTTGGTTTCTTA
The DNA here is from genome assembly GCA_000404065.3 of Pinus taeda. NCBI lineage: Eukaryota > Viridiplantae > Streptophyta > Pinopsida > Pinales > Pinaceae > Pinus > Pinus taeda. The sequence continues at coordinate 164,947 of APFE030779619.1, read as the reverse complement.
AATTTCTTATTAAGTAGTAACCATATATTATATTGTTGTTTCTAACTAACCTCCTTAAAAAATATGAGGTAAAACTAATTAGTGGACTATAAATCCATGGAGAAGAAGTCATATGATAGAGATGAAAGTTCAGATGAATATCTATAAGTAAAATTTTGCTATTTAACACTAGTTAGGTTTTACCCACTACTTGAGTTTATGCTAAACACAAATATAAACATTGATCTACACTTAAAGAGATTTCATATGGTTTCCTAACTTATGCTACTTTGAGTAAGGTGTCCTTCAAACATTATGAATATTGTAAAATCAAAATGCATATCTTATTTGTCTATAAAGACTTTTGTAATACAATTCAAGCATGTTAGGATGATCTTTGTGATTGGAATGATACAAAAGCAAAATAGGAAAATGATAAGAGATGGGTAAACAAAGTTTGCTATAGCCAAGTTTGTAATCCACCGTGCTTGAGACATTATTATTTTTTTAAAATATATTGTGTGGAAACAAATTAATCTATCAAACGAGTATTGTAACCTCAAAATGTGAACTCTAGCCAAAAAAATTCAAAAAAAAATATTAAAAAATAACATGAATGACATTTTTTATTTTTTTAGGATAAATTTTCAACATTTTTTAAAAATAGTAGTGAAAACCAATTTTTAAATATGAGAAAACACCTTGAAAATGAAAAGTGTTGATGCTGGAACAACATTTTTTTTTGGGTAAATTTTCAACATTTTTTAGCAATGATATTAAAGATAAAATATCATGACTCCAAAAAACCTTAAAATTCCAACAATTTTTAGGCATGACATTCAAAAAAAAAAATACATCTCCAAAAATTCTTAAAATTTCAACAATTTTCATGGTATTAAAGATAAAATATTTATAACTATTTACAACCATATCATTAAAGGTAAAAGGTAAAATGTCATGACTCATAAAAACCTTAAAGTTTTGACTATTTTTCAACCATGGAATTAAAGTCAAATATCATGACTACAAAAAACCTAATGTTTTCAATATATTTCACACATGGCATTATGGAAAAATTATATGACTAAAAAAACTTTTAAAATGAACCTCTGAATGAAAGAGTTTACACCCGAACAACCAAACACTCTTAACTTCTCATTTTGCTAGTGCAGCTGCATCTATGGGTTTATTTGGCTTAATATCACCATCACATATACCCTGCCATAATTCATTATAAATGAGAGTACTTTCGGTGAGGCAATGCCATGTTTTATAGGATTTTGTACCTTCAAGTTTGTCGGAATCAGAGAACAAATTAATTAACTTGGACATTGTAGTGTTGAAACTTTGCACCAAAAAAAAAATGTCAAGATAGGCAACACAAAATGCAACACGCCACGCAAAAAATACGATCTATTGGGGCTTGGTCTTGACCCTCATATAGTCGTTGAAGCAAGAGAAAAATGACTGAGCTTTGCACTTGGCTGTAGTCAATTTCTCAAAAATTGCAAGGTAATTTTCAAAATTTGACTTTTACAACGATGCTCTTGCAAAACTTGGTAAAAAAAAAGCTACCCCCAAAGTAAAATTACTTTGAGTTACACTTATCCCTTCAAAAAAAATTACAATTAAAATCCCCTTATTACTCCAAAAATTTACAAATCACCTTATTACTCCACAAGATTCACAAAATTACAAACAACCAAAAAAATACTTATCACTCCATTAACATTACAAAATTAAAAATATTTCTTATTTCTTAGCTTCTTCAAGCTTCAATTCAGCTATAAACTTTCAAATAAAAAACCTCTTTAAGAGGCTATTTTTTTTTGTTTCTAAGTTGTCCTCCACGCTAGCTGCTAGCTAGCACAGGGTAGCTTCTTACTGGCTTTCGTTAGAGTACAAAGTGACTTGGCAGCAGATCCAATGCGCAAAGCAACCGCATAAGCATGCATAAAGAAATCAATTAAAACCATATGAAATCCAATTTAAAATAATACAAACCAGATTATATAAATTTCTGATTTTCATTTTGCCCGAGGTATGGAAGGAGTCACTTTGCAGGTATCTACGGAGCCAATTTTCGTGAAACTAAAGAGGTTGGAGAGCTTAATAGGAACGTTCTCTGGCTATATCAATTACCTAGAACCTCCATACGGTTGATCAATCTATTAAACGCACAGCATCAAAATTCACAAGGGTATCACTCTTTGCAATCATAAGAACCATGGCATGTAGGAAAAGGCCACCTTCCATCAAGTTCATATAATTTTCCATCAACACAAGTTAAGCTAACAAAATGCAGATTTCCAACGTAAACTGGTCATTAAAATACAATGTCGCAGAGAAAAGCGAGCTTTACGTTCCATCATTTGCTCTGTGGGAGGCAGCATGACCAAGACAGTTCTTCCATTGAAGCTGGGATGTGGCAGTCTCGACGAAGTTCACGACCTTCCTGACAAAGAGCACACTAGTGGCAGAAAAAATGTGTAGTGAAATCACAAGCCGACTCACACTAACTGGCAGAGACCCACGCTTGAACTTTCATTGCCCGACAGGTCCGACGAGCCTTTGAAAATCCCATACGGATTGAAGAAATAAAGTAGGTGTGGCAGATGGGTTTTATCAAACTCTCTGAATAGCAATTGTTGATATAAATTTTCATGAAAAGTAGGTTTAAGGTCCAATCTGCACTAGGAGGAGGCACCGGCTACGGAATTCACATAACAGGCTGCTGCGGGTAGCTACAAATAAAATGATGGGGAAAGGCAATTGGATGATTAGGCGTTTCTAAGAAGAAGTCCAACTCGCGGAGCAGCAAGGCGAGGTTGCAGTTTCCCATTGGCAGAATTGCTCGGTTTCTCAAGGTCAGCAAGTATTCACACAAAACAAGCCATCAAATATGGTACTAAAATGGTTTGAAGCGGAGAAAATAATAGAACTTTAAGACACAACAATTTTCATATTAATACAAAAAATTGATTTTCAGATTTAAAAATCGAAAATCAATAAAATAATAAAATTTTTCCTTTTTTAGCAAAAAATGACAAATTTCATACCAAACCTTCACTGAACAATTTAATGGAGTTTTCCAAAAACTTGTAGAGCTGGAATCTCCTCCTCACATCCATTGCAACATTATTGGAACTCTGATACCACAATAATGGCATAAGTGTCCTCAAACACGTAATTTTCTTAATCATTAAAAAAAATAACAACAACAACAAACAAACAAACAAACAAACTATTACATATTTGATTTTGCAAGAGTTTACACCTGAACAACCAAATACTCTTGCAATGAATTATTTATAAACTCAATGTCCTAACTACCTCTAATTATGGATCACTAAATTAAATAACAAGTGTCCATTTACAATAAATGCTATTCAAAACAACTCGCTAACAAATCTCCTAAAATAGAGCCTAAGATACGACACATTTGAAGAGTCATATCTTGTTACGACAGTGTACTAATTCTAAATGTCTCCATTAAATAGTTAAACATTCTAGAATAATAATTATTAATTTAATATCTTAAATGAATAATTATTTTACTCCAACTTTATAACCTATGGTAATATTTTATTTTTGGACATCTAACAAGTTTTTTAATATTATTTTTTAGTTGTATTTTAATACTAAAAATAATAATAAATAATAAAATAAATAAAAAATAATCATTTTTATTTTTATTTATGTTTCATTTGATTTTTCTATATTTTATTTACTTGATTTTAATGCATTTTTTCCTTTTTTCAATATTTTTTTTTTTTTTTTTCAATTGTATGTTCAATTTTATTATTTTTAATTTAAAGTTCAAAAAAATATACCATATATAGATATAGTACAATCTAATATATATAAATTAATCAACACGGTTCAAACTCAGATGATTCTTTGCCACTCTATACAAATTAAATTAAGATCTCAATACATTCTTTGTTTAATAGGTTACTATATTTGAAACATGTTAATAAAAATTAGAATATATAACATTATATTTCGTAATGCATAAATAAAATCCAATTAATTTGATTTAATTGCATAATATGCATTAAAAAAATAATAATACTAAAATGTAACAAAGAAATGGTTATTTTTTCTATTCATGTTCAAAAGTTATTTTTCAATTAAATACCCATGAAAAAAACCATTATACATGATTTGTGAAAACAGAATGCTTACTGGTAAAATAAATTTTAATAATCATTGTAATAATGAAAATAAAAAAAATTTAACATTACCAAAATTGAAAAACTAATGTGATAATTATCATCTCATGTAAATATATTAATAGATTTACCAAAAATTAGAACAAAATTTTGCAACGAAGGAAAAAGTGAGAAAAGAACACACCAAGGTTTTTTTAATTACTAAGGATTACTCACATAATTCTTTAAGAGAAAGAGGTATTGGATGTGGTCATCTAGATAAAGAGGCATTTGAATGCCACGAGCTAATAAGGTTCTATCCATTTTGAAAAGGAGTGTAAGTTAAATAATGTTGGAAATTTCAGTAAAGGTGAAGTAACTTTTTTAATGTATTTAATATGTTTTTTAATTATATTATAGAGAAATGTGTTTCAAGATGATATTTGGTTTTAATCTCTTCTATATTATAGCTGATTATATTAGAGCTGATTATATTAGAGAAATTTTGAGGTTTAAAATAGGTTTCAAAATAAAAATATGTGACCAAAATCAATTTTATAAGAATTAATAGTATTCACAATGATGATGTCGATCATGGGATGATTTACTTTTTTTGGAGTAAAAAAATAAAAAAATAAAAGAATTACTTTTTCAAATTCTATTTTCAACAAAACTCCCTACAGATTTACTTAAATTTCGAGCAGGAGCACTCGTTGGATGCAAAATTTAATTCATCATCCAAAAAGTACCCATTTTGCATGCTTTCAGTAGACACTGCTACATGAAAAATGAGAAATACATGGAAAAACGTGATTGTAATTACATTTTTTTGTATTCTTTATATAGCAGGGTACATCAAAAGAATGCAATATGGGTACTCTTTGGATGGGGATATAGATTATGCATCCAACAAGTTCCCTCATTTGAAATTTGAGTGAAACTGTAGGGAGATAAGTTGAAAATACGATTTGAAATTATTATTATTATTATTATTATATATTCCTTCTAAATTTGTTGATGTAATCTAATCTTATTTTATTATTTCCATTATTATTTTATAATATTCCTTAGAAGGCCCATTTTTTAAACTATTTTATAATTTCCACTACATACTAAAAGCTAAAAGCTTGGAAGAAAATGGAAAAGGAGCTTTCGAGAGCAAGGAGGGACTTGGAAGTGCCTTCAAAGAAGATGAGGATACCTTTAGGTAATAGGAGGTAAGTGTTTTTTTGATGATATTCCACTTCAATGCCTTTGATACGATTCATGGATGTGGACACCTTAGTGATGTTGCATAGTGTCTCCGCCAAGAGAAGGAAAAGAAGGGGGAAGATGGTGCATCGTTGTTGTATACCCGAATAGGCTTTGAAGAAAGGAGAGGGTGAACCATTTATTGGAAAAAAAAAGAAAGTGGAATGTAGACACCCCATCATCTAATTAATAGTTTGGAACCCCATGCCCAACTAATGGAGAACCAATCTGATGATATTCCAATTAGCCTTGTCGAAATCTTTAGATAGATCCAACTTGACTACAAGGGAAAAAAGCTTCTTTGTTTTGATGGAATGTAGGGACTCCCAAGTAATTTAGATCACATCGTGGATTTGTTTTTTGTTTAAGAAACCAAATTTCTTGTAACAAATGATTTGTCGAAGATGGGATTGATGCATTGGGAAGGGACTTTAGAGGTGATTTTGTAGATGACATTGCAATAGGAAATAAGTCTAAAATCTTCAAAAGTTGTCTCATATTACTTTTTGGGGATGAAAGCTAAAAGTATGGATTTTAAAGCTCCTACACTACTTTATGTAAATCATCCTTACTGAGGTAAAAAAAATAAAAAGAAGAAGAAAAAAGAAAAAGTCCAAGTATAATTCAACGAGAAGACCATCTGAGCCAAGGCTCTTCCCTCTTTGCATGGAGGATACCACTAATTTTGTCTCATTTTTAGAGACTTCCTCTTCCAATGCTTGGTTCATATCCTCTATTATAACAAGGTTGGATTTTCAAACAACTTCAAGGATTTCCCAAACGGAGATCCTATAGGCTCCATAAAAAGGGTTTCAAAATGTTTTGCTCCTTCCAATATTTTATCATGAAAAGTACGTGCAAAAGTGCCATATTGTTACTTTATTTCCCAAATGGATTTTCGTTTCTTCTAAATGATGCAAATTAATAGAAATGCTTTGTGTTGTTATCTACTTCTTTACTCCATACAGCTCTCCTTTTGAGCTTCCATTCAATCTCTTCTTTCTTTAAAAGGTCTAGTATTTCAAATTGTAAAGACCTTAGGGTAGAAAAATTTTATACTTATAAAGGTCCAAAGGAGTCATATAAAGTGTTAATCTCATGTTCAACAGTCTTGAGTTTATTTTTCCTTGTAATGTAAGGACCAAATTTTAGAGGAAGATTTTAGGTTTTCTATGTTAGTAGCAAATTGTGCCATTTAAGTGTCTGATGATGAAGGTTGAAGATGTTTCTAGGTATCCTTTACTAAAATTTGAAGCCTTCTATAGTGAACCAATAATAGTTGTAACGAAATGGAATCAAATGTTTTTCAAAGTCTTGAACCAGTGGAAGAAGGATGGGGAGATGGTTAAAGAACCCTCTTATTAATATCCAAAAATAGGAGATGATCTGCGTATTAATGATATTCGTGGAGATAAGAAATTGAGAGGGTGTTTTGAAAAGCTCATCTTCTTCGGTACAAAATTTCCTTCAAGTTAGAGCCATTTTGAGGGGTTCCATATCCACTAGGTGAAAGAAGGGAAGAAATCATTGACTTGGTCAACCCTTTTGAGAGGTTCCCTAGAGTTCTCTTTGTGAGCGAGTAAGATTTAGGTCTCCTCCTATGATCGGAAAAAGGGTCGTGAGAGCTCCATATCCAAAGCGGTCTTCCCAGAGAGCTTTGTGAATGAAGTATGGGTCATATATGTTTACAATGTAATTAGGGGCTCCAGCTTGTAAGTATCCCGACAGAGTGGCCAACAACATCAAGAGCGGGAAATTACCAATCTTTAAGCCAGGGTTGTAATGCACCCTTAGTTTGGATCCTTTGGTCGTGGTTTTTTGGGGAAGAATAACATGAGGATTGTGAATTTGTAAGAGATGTTTGAGGGATAGAATTTTATGGGTGCCCCCTAACACACGAGAGTTTAATGAGAGGATGATCATGAAGAAGTGGGGAAGGGGATTTCCTTGCTTTAAGGGAGAGGATTGCGAGTGCGTGCTTCGGACAAGCGAGGAGAAAAAGGGAGGAGACAGTGCGGAATGAGAGAGGGAATGCCTAGAGCCTAGACGGTGGGGAGACAATTTCAAACCTACTGCAACCTCGTAACATCAACTCAACCACAGAGATCTGATACCGTGACAAACTGAATGATAAAAAATCAACTCGATGTGAATATGACATGGATACCCTAATTAAATTACAGACAACTCCAGCAATCGACTGAACAAAATCCGGCTGCGGGGAAGATACTGATATTTTGAATAAACGACGAAAGGAAAGGCCAGTAATAGACTGGACCACGCAAAGACGATTAGGATAAAAAGGTATATCATTCGCCCCGCAGAGGGTCTTATTGGTAGGCCGGCATTAGTTCCTGCATGCGCTAATTATGGACAAGACTGACCTGTCTTTGATGTTGCTTCGCCATCTTTATACTTTGGAAACGATAAAAGATTCACCGGGTACGTAAATATTCATTATATATTATATGAAATTTAAATAAATATTAATTTTATAAATAATCTTTATTATTAATATAATATGAACCAATCAAATGTAAACATTTAAATTCATACAAAATTTTATGTAATTTGCTGAAATTAACTAAACACAATTGGACATTAATATCAGTTTTTTAATCTTTTACATAATCACATGTTTTATGGGATATCTTCAACCAACTTAAATAAAACACTATGAGATTATTTCACTATAACTAGCATAGATTCATATTAAGAGGGACCAAATTTCCTCAGGTGCTAATTTTTTTAGAGTGCAAAATACAATGTGTACAAGTTTTTTTTACTTCTAATTACTCTACAACATATTCAATTTTTTTTAATTCTAATGGACATTATTTTTCTATTTTAAAGGGACATGGTGGACGAACTGGACAAACTCTATCTACATCCCCTAATTTGGGGTAGTAGATATGAACTTCTCGCTAATCAAAATTTTAATTTAATATTTATTTAAATATTTAAATATAAAAAATAAAATTATAATATAATATGGGTTGGCAAATAATTGCTTTCTATTGGGTTAAGAGTTTGTTTTTCTGAAATATAAAGATATAAAATAATGAAGATGATCAAGATATATCTAGAATGAGAAAAAGCCTGGCCCCTTAAATATTACTAGCTGAATAAATCTAAATCTAACCCTTACATACTACTAACTAAATAACCCTGACCCATTAGATATTACTATCAAAATAATTCCAAATAACATAGTTTTCTTTTATATTAAAAATAATAACTCATCATAACTATCCTCACCTTTATTTTATTTTAACAACTTTATTATCATGAGATTCCTGCTGAAAAAAGAAGAAAATGATAGGGAAAATAGGGCAGTCACAACGTAGGCCATGTGAACATCGTGTGAATATCATACCACACAATTATTCACGGTATCAACGTGTTATCACCTGTTTACAGGCCAGTGGCCATCGCATCAGGTTTTCTGGATTTTATGAACTCCGTATAAGGCTCTGCAGTCTGTCGACCGTCTCAGGTATTTCCCAGTATTGTGTCTCCTCTGCTTCCTGACCATCAAGAATGGCTTCCAACGACAGGATCGATGAGAACGGTTGGATTATAGAAGTTAAAGAAGGTCTCGGAATACAAGAAGAAGAGGAGGAAAAAGAGTTGCGCGTATCTGTGTTTAATGTGCCGAAAGAGTTACTAGCAGTGAAAACCGAAGCGTACGTTCCTCAGTGCCTTTCCATCGGCCCTTATCACCATTGGAGACCTGAGCTGTATGATATGGAGCGCTACAAACTAACAGTTGCCCGCAGATTTCAGAAAAGAATCAAAGAATTAGGCAGCTTTGAGTCTGTGGTGGTGAAGGAGATTAAGGAGAGGGACTGGCAAATCCGAAGCTGTTATCACAAGTTCATCGACTATGACGAAGAAACCCTGTCGTGGCTCATGGCTCTCGACACAGCCTTCCTTCTCGAGTGTTTGCAGTTCTATGTCAGGCACCACGACGACCAAACCTCCCAGTCGGACGTCAAACACTTGGGACGAATCTTAGACCCTAAGGCAGCTAGTACTGTCCACAACTCCATTGTCAAGGATCTGATGATGCTCGAAAATCAAGTGCCCGTATTTTTGTTACAGAAGCTTCTGGAGTTGCAGTTGGGATCTAGAGCCAAGGCCGAGAAGAGGCTTAGCAGGTATGGAAAATATGGAAATTTTTAGTGGTTAAATTTTGTAGATGAGTTAATTTTCATATTTTAAAAAAGGGAGATTTTATTAGTCGAATTGAAAATAAAAAAATTCTCTAAAATTTTTAGACTTTAAAATAAATTTCCATATTTTTAATTTTCGGCCAAAATTTTCACACTTTAAAATAAATCTCCTGAAATATTTTAAATCTCCATTCTTGAAATTTTTCATGTGGACAGCCTGCTAAAGCTGGTATGTCAAGAGTTATCGCCTTTCAGCTTCGACTTACCAGAGAATTCAAATCTCTACATAAACGAAGGAGGGCACTTGCTGGAGGTCATGTACTACGCCATTGTCCCAGTTTTCCACACTCAAAATCCCACGGCAAAAGGAAATGATGCGCCTGCTACAGCAGACATGTCTACCATTACAAAGGGCTTCAGTTCCTTGTGGAAGACTCTGTCCTCTGTTAAGTTTGGACCCATTCGATTTCTCACAAGGTTGCCCCAGCGAGCGCTGAACACGAGGCCTGTGCAACTTGCCAAGAAATTGCCCTTGCGTCTGCTTTCCACTGTGGGGAATCTACCAGTTCTGAAAGCTCTTAAGAAACCCTTGGCTGTTCTTGTGAAAGTTGAAAAAGTAGAGGGAGACGTGGAGGGGAAAGGGGATGCGGAAGGAGAAGAATCATCTGTTAAGATTATACCGCCCACGCGAGACGAACTGAATATTCCATCTGTGGCCAATTTATATTCCGCCGGAATCAAATTTTCCCCAACCTCTGGCGACCTGACCACAATCCATTTCAATCAGAAGACGGCCACGCTTCACCTCCCCAAGGTAAAGTTGGACAGTAATACAGAGGTAATTATCAGAAATCTGGTGGCATTTGAGGCTTCCGCGGCGCCCGGTGCACTGGTTTTCACGCGATACACAGATTTCATGAACGGGATCATCGACAGCGAAGAAGATGTGAGACTGTTGATAAAGTGCGGGATTATTTGCAACCACCTGCAAGGGGAGGCAGAGGTTGCGAGCCTGTGGAACGGTATGGGTAAGTGCGTTCGTCTCACAAAAGTTGGGTATCTGGACAAAGTTATCAAAGATGTGAATCGATATTACAATAGAAACTGGTACGTTACAGTGGTAGAGTTTGTGAACAACCGCATATTTGGGTCGTGGAAATTCCTTTCTTTGCTAGGTGTGCTCATTCTTTTGGCAGTGACTTGCTTGCAGTCATTCTGCTCTGTGTATGATTGCAGAAAATGGTTCGACCAGTCCTATTTAGTCGACAACTAAGAGGTAGTTCCAGGACTGTTTCTTCCAGTGTTTTGAGCCTTGGTATTCTGCGTTGGCATTGAGCAGCCAAAGACTAGATTTCATTTTCTTCTGTGTTGGCTATGACTATACTTATTATTAATGATTTTGTTGAAATTTTATTATTAAATTTTTAATTATACAATGTGTTTTTTAATTCATATGATATTCAGTTAATTTTTAATAGTTGTTTTGGTCTGAACACACTGGTTTTTAGAATGGCCAGATTTTTACGAGTAATTTAAAAACCAAAATGTTTCATAGAAGACTCTCTCACCATTTGCTCTGCTTCCGTGGGCAAAGATGTATACCGAAATTTCCTAAATGTAATGATTGCAAATTGAACGACTGTATAAACTTTTAGAAGAATGAGTTATATCATATATTTATTTGTTCCTGCTTTTATTTACTTCGTGATCGTAAAAGTAAAAGTGCTTCGAGTATTCAATTGTGGCTTCCAGCTGGTTTAGATTTCTGTGACGGAGTAATTTAATGATTGGATTCTGATTAATTATATGATTCTAGGTAGTGAAGGTTGTTAATTATATGATTCTAGGTATTGAAGGTTGTTTGGTCATTACGTGGGATTATATGGAATGGATATATAAAAAATATGTATGATGTCACGATCATGTTCAACAAAAGGATTAAGCTTTTGTAGAATTGAGGCTTCTGTGATCCATTATAGTTGTTAAGAAGAGCTTCGGCGCGTAAATCACATGAAAGAGTTTTTGTCGACGCGTTTAGTGTGGTTCATCGTCAGGACAAGTTGAAGACGCAGATCTGGCATAGCATGTTAAATAGACATTGCAGAGACTCCAACGGCTATTTTTGACTCTGGACCAAGGTAAAAAATATATTAATAAATTAAATATT
>APFE030779619.1:125750-152945 GCA_000404065.3 Pinus taeda | reverse complement strand
TATTAAATATATTATTATCGAGTTTTATAATAATAATTCTAAATAAAACGAGAGTTCCACACAATTTATTTCAGTGGTTGAGATTTATTGCTTCATCACTTCTTTTATTACTCCGACCCTGGGATCGGAATGGTTCGGATGGATATTGAAGTGGCATATTCTACTAAAGTTGAAATGCTTTAGTTGGCTAGTGGGTCACAATAAAATTTTCACTTTGGAGATTCTAGCCAAAGCACCGTTTTCACAGTCTAGGTAGATGTTGCATCTACATTCAGGTCTATAAAGATCGTTTACACTTAGTTTTCAAATGTCCCAACTCTATTGCTATATGGATTCTTGTTCTACAAAGATTGAATATTACGGCTTGTTGGTCATATTCATCTATAAGCTAATGTATATCTAACTAGTGCCAAATTTTCAAGGAGTACAAGGCCCTTCCCATTTTCATCTTCTAAGGTATTTGGAAAGGCAGTTGGAAAGGCAGGAACATCAAAATTTTCAAATATATTCCCTTCCTCATTGACCATATTTGTCATAGAATCATTACTTATTTCTTGGGGATTAAAAAACACGTCATGCACATTGATTGCCGGTGTAAATTTCCAGTAGAATTCTTTGACAGTGCGGCTCAAAATTTGACTTGTGGTTGTGGTGCACTCATTTCCCCTACTCCTAGAATCTTTTATCATTTCCGTTGGAATGGTGGTCCCGCTACCAATTCCAAAGCAAATATTTTGGTACTTTGGGGTCTCCTTCACTATGCCCAATGGATATCTATCTCATCAATTTTTCTCTTCGGTGATTCTAATGTATCTATTGACTGGGCTAATTGCAGGAATGGTTTTAATCCTCCTCAACTCTCTAATTGGAAAAGCCACATTAGGGTACTCTCTCTATATTTTGAGGAGATCACTTTCTCACACACATGATCCATCGGATCCAAAATTCCTCAACGAACAGATTATCTAAAGAGGGTCTCTCCATGCAGGAAGGCACAATTTATTATCAAGTTTGCAAGGGAAATATATGCTTGGAATCGAGAACATAACATATTATCTAAAGAGGGTCTCTCCATGCAGGCAAGCACAATTTATTATCAAGTTTGGAATCGAAAACATTCCCCTCCACGCATAGTCATACTTTATCTTTCTTGTTTTTGGTTCTCCTTAGATCACTTATGTTTTAACTATCTATTTTTTTTGGTATTGTTTATTTCTCCATAGTTTTTTGGAGAAGGTTTATTGATTTGTCTTACTTTTCTTATGAGAGGCCTCTCCTATTTTATTAGTGGTTCCTCATGGATGTTGATTCTATTCATTGATCACAACCTTATCACCCTTTTTCTATCTGGATTTTGGCCTTTCTCTAGACCACCTTCCTTTTTATTGTGTCTACATTCATGATCTATAGTCTCTCGTTGGAACTTTATCACTTTTTTTAACTAGTGTATATGTGTAACTGTTTTATATAATATAAAATTATGTTATTTTTTGCTTGGAAATATATATAACATAATTTTTATATTATATAAAATGGTTACACATATACACTAGTATATAAAAGTGATAAAGCTCCAACGAGAGACTATAAATCATATATATATATATATAGAAAGTTTCTGTTAAACAGTGTTGTTTAACTATTTTATATTTTGAAGTTTTTTTTGTTGGCATTTGGTCTGAAACGACTTTTGGTTGGATATTGATTTTTCATTAAAGTGCCCTAAAAATATCTAGGGTATACAGATTGGCAAGTTTCACAATTAAAACTTCTCATTTCAAACAAAATCTCTATTGAATTTAAAAAATAAATAAATAAAAAATAAAAATAAAATTAATTGACTAGAGAAATATACTTTAGGAAACTCCAAATAATTTAAGATAATAATAAAAAAATAAATGATAATAATAATAATAATAATCAAGGTAAAAAATTGTTACATAAATATAAAAACAATAATTTTAATAGCAGAATCAATAGATTAAATAATGTTATGGAGCATCAATATAAATAGCAATTTGTACTTCAATTTTTAATAACAAGTTAAACACAGAAAAGGGAATTACACTTTAATGATACCATATCACAAATGACTTATTAACTTTCATTATATTAAATATATTAAACATATCAATATGAATTTAGAAAATTATAATTAACTTTAATAAATATAAATTCCTAAAATTTTCAAATATTTAAATTTCTTTCTCTTTTGTTTGATATAACATCATCCTAGGTCCATCTTAACCCAAATTAGTGCTAAGAAGGATCAAATATCTCGAGGTGTAAACCTATTTTTTGGTCACAAAATTTGAGGAAAGGCTTGTATTTTAAGAAATTTGATCCCTCTCGACGCTTGATAAATCGAAGGTTAAGATGTATCTAGACTAGTTTTAGTTATCCATGGTCATACAAAATTTGTTGAACATCTAATTATTCTGAGCATTTTAAATATGTTAAATATGTTTAAGATTAATCTGGTCATTTTAGTTTTAAATTTTCTCAGTTACTTCAATTTGATGAGATGATAGAGACTATTAATAACTTGAATGATGAAAAATGATGAAATATAAATTTTGAATGCAAAGTGACAATGAAAGAGTGTTGAATGATAGAAAATGTGAATAATAAGAATGTATTCAATTATAAATAGCCTTCATTGTGATCAATCTCAAACTATTTTCCTCTATTTTTCTTATTGTCACACTTATTAGTTTTACCATCTTTTCATATCAATCATATGAAAAGGGTAGTTGAAATTGTAGACCATTTAAATCTTTAACTTGAGTTATTGTAGTAAATGTGATACCTTGTCTCTCTTGCTCTACAATATTAATAGTAGTTTTCTCCAAAGTCAACCATTGTGAAGTATGGAGTGTTAAATCACAAGTAAGTTTCAATGGTAGTTGTTTTTTATTACCTCGTTTGAATGCAAAGTGACTAACAATGTTGAATGATCAAAACTGGGAATAATAAGAATGGATTCGATTACAAATAGTTTACAATTTCAAGAAGAAAACATTTTAGGTAAGCGAACATTTTATTTAAAACGACAATTCAAGTATTTTATTTATGGTTGAATTATCGTAACATAGAAATCAATGCACATGGTCAATAATATTTTTCGTTTACATTGAAATCAATGCACACTATTTACCTAATTACTTTGAAATAAATGTGCATCATACATGCAGTTACATCAAATCATAAATAAACATCTACACTAAAATCAATGCATCTAGTAAAAGCAATAAAATAGGATCATAAAACAACATTTACAGTGAAATCAATGCACCTTGTGAAAGAAATCAACAACTATAATGAAATCAATCAATGCACCCCGTGAAACAAATCAAATAGGATTAGAAATCAACAACTACAATGAAATCAATGGATCAAGTGCAACCAATCAAATACGCTTAGGAATCAATGTTTACATTGAAATTAATGCATCTAGTTTAGTGAAAAACCAAAATATTCATGGCTTTCTAAATTAAACTTATTTTACCTTTTGTAAAAGTGTTCATTTTCCTCTGTGGTTAATAATGTTCAATAATATATAATATATGTATTTGTCTTTTAGTGTATCGTTCTTCCCTCTCTCTTGCCCCTCGATCTCTGTGTCTACCTCCCTCTCTATCTTCTTCTTGCTCTCCCCCTCCCTATGTCTCTCTCTTCTTCCCTCTATCTCCCTCACCATATCTATCTATATCTCCCTCCATATCTCCTTCTTTGTCTCTCTCTCTAACCCCCCACCCAAAACACACACAAACTCTCTCTCCGTATCTATCTCTCCCTACCTCCCTCTCTATGTATCTCTCTTCTTCCCTCTCTCTCCCCTCCATATATATCTCTATCTCCCTCCACATCTCCTTCTTTATCTCTCTATCTTACCCCCCAAGCATATCAGTCTCTCTCCATATATATCTATCTATCTCTCCCTCCCTCTTCCTCTCCCTCTTCTTCTCCCTCTATCTCTCTCTTCCCCTTCTCTCCTTCTCTCTCTACTTCTCTCTTTTCCCTTCTGCTCTCCTCTCTCTCCCTCTCTCCCTTGTCACTCCTCTCTCTCTCTCTCCCTCCCTCTCTCCTTCTCTCCCCCCTCGCCTCTCTCTCCCTCTTTGTGCCCCTTATCTCCTTCTCTCTCTTCCCTCATTCTATCTTCTTTGCCTCACTCTCTCTCCATCCCTCCCTTGTTACTCCCTCTCTCTCCCCCACCTTTATCTCTCCATATCTTCGTTCTTCCCCCTCTCTCTCCTCCATCCATATGATCAAGAATTGCCACTATGTGAAATCAATAATATATGTAAGGTATAATATAATAATACTTATAATGGAGATTATTATTATTATGATAATATATTGGAATAATATTAATAATCAATATTCTTGATTATTGCACCAATAATAATATATAAAGAAATAACCTGCTAAAAATACAATAATATGTTAACTTTACATTATAGAGAGATCAGTTTCTTCTAAACGAATTAGTGGCTCTGTAATTTCCATTTTACATTTTGTATCTTACATTTTACATTGCATTATATATTTTACATATTACTTTACATTATATTATAATTTTTCATTTTACATTATATCACATTTTACACTTATATATGTTTTAATTTAAATATTAATTAAAATATATGAAGTCAACATTTAATTTTGTTTATATATATAATTTTTTTGACATTTAAAAAGCATTGACATACTCACATTACATTACACCTACACATATCCCCTACACTGAGTGGTAGAGCACCTTTCGGTGCAACAATAATACTAACATCTCAAGTTTAATTTTTAATTTTTTAATAATTAAGATTCTCTTTAACCAATATAAATTCACATAATTTTCACATATTTATTCATTTTTTCCTTTATATAATAAATATACTTAAATTTTACAAATTTATTTATTATGGTTTTCATATTTTTGTAATCAAAATTGATAGAATTTAAAATTAGATTATACACCATGTTTAACCTTAATTGACCTTGAAAATTAACATTGATGATGAAACCATTTCTTAATGTCAAATATGGTAAATAATCCAATATTAAATTTTACTAAAAATATTTATTTTAAATTTGACATAACATAACTTATAGGTAAGAAAGGGGACTTGAGCAATGTTAGAGAAAAAATGGCAAATGAGAAAACATTCTTGCAAACACCCTCGTTCTCAACAGGCTTGACGGCATGGCTGCATCCCAAGATGCTCTTCAATAAATGTGATTCTAATGTGAGGCGTAATACCCAGGCCAACTGTGTCATCGAAACCCTCCTAGGTTCTTTCTCTATGGATGCCATCATGGACTTTCGCAATTCGTACTCTGTTCCTCACAATGAGTACTCTGATCAAGGATCGAAACAATTGAAGAGTCATAGATTCGAAAAATAATCTACCCATGGAAAAGTTGCATGGAGGGATGCTTATTGTGTGGAATATGCATGGAGCAAGAGGGGTCCAAATCCCCATTATTATGTCCTCATAGGCATGGACCTAGCTGGAGGATTCAAGCATCATCCCATATCTATGTTAGGGGTCACTTCCACTCTAGATCTGAGCTGTAAATATCAAGATTCGGATCAAGCCTATAAAGAGGAGTTCCAAATTTTTTTGAAGGGCCTAAGTGGAAATTCAAACCTTATAGAGGCTTGCCCAACAGATCTGGTATCATATTTGAAAATAAAGGTGCATAAAAAACTGGGCATTCAGGCAAATATCCATAACCTAGTTTTTTTAGGGGAGCCACTTCAAGATGCCCTTAATCTAAGAGATTATGGCATCAAACATAATTCCACAATAATTACAAATATGAGGTTATGAGGTGGAGCTCCTTGAATGAATATCCATCTTCATCAACTTCCAAAGGGCTAGTTTTGTTTAAATATGCAATGAGAGGTGAAAATGTCTCAGCAAATCAACAACCCCCAAATCTGACAATTCCAGGTCCTTACCTAGTTGAAAATATGGAGAAAGTTACAAATCTTCCAACTAACCTGCCTGAGGTAAGTGGTCTTTTCACTAGTCTTCAAGCTAGAGATATTATATGTCATTTTAATGGTTTCTAGCCCAAGTCAGAGGATCTCCATCAATGGATTTATCTCAACTGGGCTGAAAATTGTGATATTTAGCTATGTTCAAAAGGTTTTTTTGTGATTCAATTTGACAGTCAAAAAGATATGGATTATGTCTTAAATGAAGGACCATGGTTTCATTACCACAATAATGGTAGTTACGAAGATGTCAGTATGGGTAAGGTTACATAATCTCCCTCTCCCATTTTGGCATCACCAAGTCCTAGAAGGAATTGGAAACTCATTGGGATTATTTCTAAAGACATATTTGGAAAGAATGGAGAAAGGTATTTTTACTTTCGCCCATATATGTGTGGAGATAGACCTGAGAAAAGGTTTTCCAGATCACATCCATTTGATCCACCAAGACTTCAAGTGGACACAAAGCTTAGATTTTGAAAACACTTCCTTCATATGATGGTTTTGTCAAAAGACAGGGGATTTGCAAAATACATGTCCACGTGCAAAAAAAGGGAAAAGAAGAGACCAAAAAAGCCAAAGGGTTGGAAATTTTCAAATCCACTTATTTTGGATGATGAAGAGGAAGAAATGGTTAAGAGTCAGAAACAACCAAAGGCTCAAAATCAACAAGGTTCCCACACCAGGGGAGAATAGACGCAGAAGGGACCATCCGAACATACAACGTTTTCTTCCAACCAAACAATGACCCAAAGTCCTGATAATCATCATAGAGAAAAGACAAAAAGCCAAGGATCAAGTGGAACAAAGTGAACATGTGTCTTAGAGAGCTCAGAATCAGATAAATAAGCCCCAAAAATTTTAGAAGGAGAAGAGTTAGCCATCGTTATGGCCTCTCCAAATTCTGGGGTTTGGCAAAAAGTTCAAAAGAGAAGGAAAAATGGAAAAACCCAGTTTAACTCGTTAAGGGTTCTTTTTTGGGTAGCTTGGCTACAATGAGTGCTTTAAGCACATACAATGGTCCTTAAAGACAATATTTGAATGCAATTATGCATCTACACATGTAACTTTTTTTTTTTGGAGAAGGTGTCAAGTAAAAAAAAATTGATTGATGGGGGAGATCAAGGTGGAAGCTCTAGTAGAAACCGTTAATTGTTGACGTAGGACCTGGCACATCGGATATTTTTGCAGACAAATGTTGCATGGCACAAGTGTGGGGCAGCCACACAGATGATGGGTCAGGCATGTGGCTGGGTGTCATGGTAAATGTGCTCTTTCCGAGGCAGGTTTTCATTTCATTTTTGTTTATATCCTTATTTCGTTCTTGACTGTCTTGGAGTTTTCTTTTTTGTTTGGATGATTGGAAAAATCGTTGGTTTTCCCTGTCTTACCATCTCCTAATTTGTGTTGGTTACATTCTCTTCGTATTTTTTTATCTTGGGTCGCTCTTCTTCCAAGGAGGTTTAGGTCACCTAGGTTAGTAGGGTGCGAGGGTTCCCGTTGCTGTTGGGTTCTACTCATTGCACTCACTGGGTTCACTAGTCAGTTTTTTATTTTTTAGTTATTATCCTTTACACTTTTGGCATGATGGTGGACTTGGACCCAACTCCGGAGGACATTCTATTCGTTTGGGGATTGAAATTGACAGAGAAGAATTTAACAATGGCAAAGATGGTTATGCCAGCTAAGTCTCCACTTGGAAAAATTTTGTGTACGGAGCTGGCATGAAATTATGGCAGTGGAGTAGGGTTTTTGGAGGATTCAAAACCCCCTTCCTCAAAGGTAGTTTGCGGTTTTCTAAATTTTGAAATTCATGAAGGCCTGAATGGGGCAAATCTGGCAGGACTTTCTGTCGGGACATCGATGGTTTTTCACGTAATCCCAAAATCCTCTCCTGCATTCTCTGGTTCTGGGGTTTTAACGAGTGGTATGGAATATATTTTGATAATTAGAGCCTTAAAGATCCAGGAAGGGTTACAATCATGTATTAATGAGTTACTGGGAGTGGAAAAGTTGGTTAGGGGCCCAAGCCTTTACAAAACCCTTAACTGTAAAATCCATGTTTCGATTTGTGCTATCAAACTATCAGAGTGATATTGTTAAGAGGTAGAGCCTTTTGCTGCTGGGGAGAAACCTTTCATTGGTTTTTAGGAGGTACATTTTTCAGTGGGTTTGCCTCTTCAGGAAGAATCAGGGAATTTCAAGCTAGGGATTCATGTTTACCCAAGTAAAGGTTTGGAATTGGTCGGGCATCATGAGGCGAGGTCTTTGGGGGAGAAAAAGGGTGGTCATATTCCCATAATCGGCTCTGGTGAGGATTTGTCCCTTGAAGTCCTGAAGTCCTGTAGAACTTTATATTTTCACCAAACAATCCCTTGTGAAGTGTTCAGCACTTGGAAATCCATAGGGATGAAGAAAATGTGCCTGTTTTGCCGTCAATATATGGTATTTCCTCTAGATAGAAGAGGAAGAAAGAGAAGGTCATAAGAAAGAAGGAGGATAAACCTAAACTAATCTTAGGGGTCAACATTCAGCTCGATGAAGCAATGGACACATCTGAGCGAATCATTGTGGGACGAGTCAAGGGTAGACAATTTACCACAAAGTATATTCAGGAATGGATAAGTAAGGAATGGTCATCAGGGTCATTTTCTTAGACTGAGGTTATTTCATGTCAAGGGGTTGGTTTATGGATCACTTCTCAAAATGCAGAAGTTGTTGATTGGGTTCTGGAGCGAAACTTGGGAAAGTTCCAATATTCTTTAAATGATGACATCCCCTCTTTGATGCAAAGATTAAAAGATTGGTAGAGATCCTGGTGTGGGTGTACCTTCCATCACTTTCTCCACAACTTTGGTCGATGGATGTCTTCATGGCGATCGGTAACATCCCATGAACTTTTTTGGAAGTTGATATGTCTTTCCAAGTGACTATGGATAGGAAGGTGGAACGTATTCTGGTTAAGTTGGACCCGAGGAAGAGGTTGGAAGACATGATGCAAATTCAGGTGGTTGGCTACTCTCTTATGCAGACCCTGCACTATGAACAATTTCCCTATTGATGTCACTATTGTCATAAACACGACCATTTGGCAAGGGATTTCCCCTAAGATTCAGATGCATAAGGAAGAATAGGGTGGAGTTGGTTTAGGAAATGTAAGAGCAACCTGTGGATGCAGTTATGGAGCAGGAAGTTCCACAAGGGGAACATCAAGTTGAGGTTCAGTTTCAAAATGAAATCAACGAAGATCAACAAGCAACTCTTGTTGAGGCTAATTGGACTGCTTATTTTCACGAGCGAGACGAGATGACAGAGGTGGATACATCTCTCCTTGTTGGAGCTACCTCTTCCCTTCCTCCCTCTCTTTCTTTTTTGTGTTCGCTCCTTGTGGATCCTTGTTTCAGGTCGGGTCCTTCCAGGCCATCCAATGATGCTTTATCTTCCCATTGCAATATCACATTAGCCCTTGACAACATCATTACGTCGATTCCGACTTTAAATCTTTCTGGACCCTCACTAGTGGGTGTTGGAGTTCCCTCTCCCTCTGTTTTTTGCACGGACAAGCCTCATTACAAACTTCAGCCTCGGGATAAAATATACCATCCGAATGATCCAGTGGGAGACCTCGGCCTCCTATATGACTCTGCTAGCCCCCCTGAGAATCGGGGAAGGAAATCGAACCTATTTAAAGCCCAGTTAAAATATAAGCTTGACATAGCTGGTGGCAAACAATTATCCCTAAAAGGGTCTCTTAGAGCAGTGATGACCCACTTGGCGGTTTCCAAATGATCTTGTTGTATTTCAACTACAAAGGGATTTCCAGTCCCCAAAATAAGTTGGCTTTAAAACACTTTCTTAAGAATGTGTGTTGTGATGTTATTATGCTCCAAGAGACCTTGGGTCTTGTGGATTCTATAATAAATATTTTGAGAAACATGATGCCTGATTGGTCCTTTGTGGATCTGGATGCAAATGGGCATTCAGGAGGGTTGGCATTGGGCATAAAATATTGTAGTTTAAAACTCTTAAATTCTTGGGGCTCGAATTTGATGCTGGGAGTGGAGGTATACTAGTCTGAACTTTGTACAAGTTTAACTATCCTAGATATCTATGGACCCTGTCAGGGTCGTATTCCTTTATGGAATATTTTTTTGTCAAAATACTTGCTAAATTGTTCAAACCTTGTGGTTGGAGGGATTTAAATGTCTCCTTAGGGATCTCTAAATCCTGGGGACCAAATGCACAGGTGGACCCTTTGGTGGATTACTTCCTAAGCAAGATTCAAATGGGGAGATTTGTTGACGTTGATCTTCTGAAAGAAACTCCTACCTAGAGAAATAAGAGGGTTGGTGAGGCAAGGGTATCCAATCACTTATATCACTTTCTAATCAAAGAAGATTTGGCTGCACATATACTTTTTTCATCAATGGGTTGGTTCTTGTGGTGACTCATACAATTTCCCAATTTTTATGGAACTAAAAGGGGTTAGTAGGAAGCTTGGCTCACCTTGTAAATTCAATTCTTCGTGGCTAAAATATATGTCTTACAATAAATTGGTTCATGAGATCTAGAGTTCTCAGAATGGATCCTTGGGCTTAAGCAATGATATCTTGGGCAAAGGAAAAATCTTTAAGGGATGAAGCAGTATTAAAATCTATTGAGTATGATCTGGAGGCATTAGAAAAACTAGAATGGGATGGGTATGAGACGAAAGATAAAAGAGAAGGATAAAATCCATGGAGGGGAAAGGTTTAGGATTCTAAAAGAAATTGAATAAAAATGGAGGTTGAAAAGTAGATCCATTTGGCTTGAGGCAGGGGATGAAAACTCAAAAAACTTCCAGAACTATGCTAAGGGAAGGAAAAACTCAAATACGATCTGGAAATCGAAAAATGAAGAAGGGGAGTCAACTTCTTCTTTCGGCTAGTTGTCATAAATGCGGGTTAGTCATTTCAAAAACTTGTTCAAAGCTCTCCCTAAGGCCACCATTACCACATTCCTTCAGGTTGCACAGGTTTTCCCTATCTTTGTGGATGATGACGATAATGATATCCTTATGGCCCTTGTTTCAAAGGTTGAAGTGGAGGGGATTCTTCACTCTATGCAAAAGAGAAGAATTTGGATCCTTATGGACAAACGGTGGAATTTTCCCAACATTTCTTTGATCTAATTGGGGATGAGCTTGCTAGATTGGTGGAGGAATCCAGACATAGGGGATGTTTTCACGACCCATTTAACTCAACATTCCTGGATTTAATCCCAAAGTTCAATTATCCTAAAAGTTTTTATCATTTCAAACCCATATCCTTATGCAATTGCACATACAAAATTATTGCAAAAATTATTGCACGTTGGCTAAAACCTATTCTCTCAAAAAACATTTCCCGATAACATTTTAGCTTTCTTGAGGGTAGGCAAATCCATACAGGGTATTGATACAGGGTTAAGTTTCTTTTTATCAACATCATATGTACCCTATCCTATTCTTTCGGCACCCCTACCTTCTATAACACACACATATTAGAAATAGTGACACCAAGTAAACTTTTATCATAATGAGTTAACATTATATGTATCTTAATTTTTTTGGCATCCTTCTCTTCTATAACACACATACTAGATATGTGATAACAACCAATTAAGTTAATTTTTGAGGTTTATAGGCTTTAACAATTAGCTTAATTTGTTGATTTTATTGTTTTTATTTGTAGAAAAAATAAAATCAACTAATTGAGCTATTTCTCAGGGTTTATAATCTTTAAGAGTCAACTTAATTAATTAGTGTCGGTTAGTGTCACACTTTCCAATAAATTTCTTGTAATCAAACACAATCCAAAACTTCCTAGTTTGAATCCCTTGAGATTTAGACACGCTCATTTATGTCATCCACTTTACACTTAATACTATCCTTAAATCAAGAGAAAGTGTTATAGAGTTTCCTAGTGAGTTATTTTCAAGAAATTTGTCTCTCTCCACACATACACATAATCCTCTCTGGGTCTAAAAATTAAGAATATGTATTTTCTTTTTGGAAGTCAAAGATCAAGTTTTAGAATGAGGTTGTTTATGTACACCTTTGTAAACTTATAAGTAAAATAGTTGTGTAAATGAGATCCATTAGCCTATAATAAAAAAATATCATATACATCAATTTGGTTTCTTAAATTTCTTATTAGGTAGTAACCATATATTATATTGTTGTTTCTAACTAACCTCCTTAAAAAATATGAGGTAAAACTAATTAATTGACTATAAATCCATGGAAAAGAAGTCATATGATAGGGATGAAAGTTCACATGAATATCTATAAGTAAAATCTTGCTATTTAACACTAGTTAGGCTTTACCTACTACTTGAGTTTATACTAAACACAAATATAAGCATTGATCTACACTTAAAGAGATTTCATATGATTTCCTAACTTATGCTACTTTGAGTAATGTGTCCATCTTATGATGATACTTTAAATAAAACATTATGAATATTGTAAAATCAAAATGCATATCTTATTGGTCTATAAAGACTTTTGTAATACAATTCAAGCATGTTAGGATGATCTTTGTGATTGGAATGATACAAAAGCAAAATAGGAAAATGATAAGAGATGGGTAAACAAAGTTTGTTATAGCCAAGTTTGTAATCCACTGTGCTTGAGACATTAGCATTTTTTTTAAAATATATTGTGTGGAAACAAAGTAATCTATCAAACGAGAATAACCTCAAAATGTGAACTCTAGCCAAAAAATCCAAAAAAATAACATGAATGACATTTTTTTATTTTTTTTAGGATAAATTTTCAACATTTTTTAAAAATAGCAGTGAAAACCAATTTTTAAATATGAGAAAACACCTTGAAAATGAAAAGTACTGATGCTAGAACAACATTTTTTTGGGTAAATTTTTAACATTTTTTAGCAATGATATTAAAGATAAAATATCATGACTCCAAAAAACTTAAAATTCAAACAATTTTTAGGCATGACATTAAAAAAAAAAATACATCTTCGAAAAGTCTTAAAATTTTAACAATTTTCAACCATGGTATTAAAGATAAAATATTTATAACTGCTTACAACCATAGCATTAAAGATAAAATATCATGACTCAGAAAAACCTTAAAGTTTTGACTATTTTTCAACCATGGAATTAAAGTCAAATATCATGACTACAAAAAACCTAAAGTTTTCAATATATTTCAATCATGGCATTATGGAAAAATTATATGACTAATTTTTTTTTTTTTAAATGAACCTGTGAATGAAAGAGTTTACATCCGAACAACCAAACACTCTTAACTTTCCATTTTGCTAGTGCAAGTGCATTTGTGGGTTTATTTGGCTTAATATCACCATCACATATACCCTGCCATAATTCATTATAAATGAGAGTGATTTCGATGAGGCGATGCCATGTTTTATAGGATTTTGTACCTTCAAGTTTGTCGGCATTAGAGAACAAATTAACTAACTTGGACATTGTAGTGTTGAAGCTTCGCACCAAGAATCAGATAAAAAATGTCAAGATAGGCAACACACCATGCAACACGCTACACAAAAAACACGATCTATCGGGGCTTGGCCTTAACCCTCGTATAGTCGTTGAAGCAAGAGAAAAATGACTGAGCTTTGCACTTGGCTCTAGTCAATTTCTCAAAAATTACAAGGTAACTTTCAAAATTTGACTTTTAAAATAATGCTCTTAAAAACTTGGTAAAAAAAAGTTACCCCCCTCAAGGTAAAATTACTTTGAGTTACACTTATCCCTTCAAAAAAAAAAAATTACAATTAAAATACCCTTATTACTCCAAAACTTTACAAATCACCTTATTACTCCACAAGATTCACAAAATTACAAACAACGAAAAGAATACTTATCACTCCATTAACATTACAAAATTAAACAAATATTTATTATTTCTTCGCTCCTTAAAGCTTCAATTCAGCTATAAACTTTCAAATAAAAAAACTCTTTAAGAGGCTGATTTTTTTTTGTTTCAAGCTATCCTCCACGCTGGCTACTAGCTAGCTCAGGCTAGCTTCTTGTTGGCTTTCGTCAGAGTATAAAGTGACTTGGCAGCAAACCCAATGCGCAAAGCAATCGCGTAAGTGTGCAGAAAGAAATCAATTAAAACCATATGAAATCCAATTTAAAAGAACACAAACCAAATTATATAAATTTTTTATTTTCATTTTCCCCGAGGTATCGAACGAGTCACTTCGCAGGTATCTACGGAGCCAATTTTCGTGAAACTAAGGAGGTTGGAGAGCTTAATCAGAACATTCTCTGGTTATATCAATTACCTAGAACCTCCATACATTCAATCAATCTATTAAACGCACAACATCAAAATTCACAGGGGTATCACTCTTTGCAATCATAAGAACCATGACATGTAGGAGAAGGCCACCTTCCATCAAGTTCGTATAATTTTCCATCGACACAAGTTAAGCTAACAAAATGCAGATTTCCAACATAAACCGGTCATTAAAGTAAAATGCCGCAAAGAAAATCAAGCTTTACATTCCATCATTTGCTCTGTGGGAGGCAGCATGACCAAGACAGTTCTTCCATTGAAGTCGGCATGTGGAAATCTTCGCGAAGTTCACGACCTTCCTGACAAAGAGCACATTGGTGGCAGAAAAAGTGTGTAGCAAAATCACAAGCTGACTCACACTAACTGGTAGAGACCCATGCTTGGACTTTCATTGCCTGACAGATCCGATGAGCCTTTGAAAATCGCATACGGATTGAAGAAACAGAGTACGTGTGGTAGATGGGTTTTATCAAACTCTCTGAATTGCAATTGCTGATATAAAGTTTCATGAAAAGTAGGTTTCAGGTCCAATCTACGCCAGGAGGAGGCACCGGCTGCGGAATTCACATAACAGGCTGCTGTGGGTAGCTGCAAATAAAATGATGGGGAAAGGCAGTTGGGGGATCAGGTGGTTCTAAGAAAAAGCCCACCTCACAGAGCAGCAAGGCGGGGTTGCAGTTTCCTGTTCGCAGAATCGCCCGGTTTCTCAAGGTCGGGAAGTATTCACACAGAACAAACCATCGAATATGGTACTAAAATGGTTTGAAGCGGAGAAAATAATAGAACTTTAAGACACAACAATTTTGATATTAATACAAGAAATTGATTTTCAAATTTAAAAATTGAAAATCAATCAAATAATAAAATTTCTTCTCTTTTGAACAAAAACTTGACAAATTTCATACCAAACATTCGTTGAACAATTCAATGGAGCTTTCCAAAAACTTGTAGAATTGGAATCTCCTCCTCACATCCACTGCAGCATTACTAGAGCTCTGATACCACAATAATGGCAGAGGTGTCCTCACACACGTAACTTTATTAAAAAAAAAAACAAAAACAAACAAACAAACAAACAAAAACAAAAACAAAAACAAAAACAAAAAACAAAAAAAACAATTACATATTTGATTTTGCAAGAGTTTATACCCGAACAATCAAACACTCTTGCAATGAGCTATTTATAAGCTCAATGTCCTAACTACCTCTAATTATGAATCACTAAATTAAATAACAAGTGTTCATTTACAATAAATGCTATTCAAAACAACTAGCTAACAAATCTCCTAAAATAGAGTCTAAGATACGACACATTTGGAGAGTCATATATTGTTACAACAATATACTAATTCTAAATGTCTCCATTAAATAATTAAACATTCTAAAATAATAAATATTAATTTAATATCTTAAATTAATAATTATTTTATTCCAACTTTATAGCTATGTAATATTTTTTTTGATCATCTAACAATTTTTTTTATTTTAATATTAATTATAAAAAAAGTTAATAATTTTATCGTTATTTTGATTTAGTGTTTTATTTCATTTTTCTATATTTTATTTTACTGATTTTTAATGCATTTTTTCTTTTTTTAATATTTTTTTGTGTTTTTCAATTGTATATTTATTTTTTATATTTTTAATTTAAAATTTCACAAATATACCTAAAAATATATATATATTAAATCAAGACGGTTTCAAACAAAGGTGATTCTTTTGCCACTCAAAAAAAATTAAAGATCTCAATACATTCTTTGTTTAATAAGTTACTATATTTGAAACATGTTAATAAAAATTAGAATATATAACATTATATTTCGTAAGGCATAAATAAAATCCAATTAATTTGATTTAATTGCAGAATATGCATTTAAAAAAATAATAATACTAAAATATAAGAAGGAAAACGTTTTTTTTTCATTCAGTTTCAAAAGTTATTTTACAATTAAATACCCATGAAAAAAAGCATTGTACATGATTTGTGAAAACAGATTTAAAT
This sequence comes from Pinus taeda, assembly GCA_000404065.3. NCBI lineage: Eukaryota > Viridiplantae > Streptophyta > Pinopsida > Pinales > Pinaceae > Pinus > Pinus taeda. The sequence goes on along the minus strand of APFE030779619.1, from coordinate 136,625 downwards.
GCTTACTACTAAAATAATTTTAATAATCACTGTAATAATGAAAAAAACAAATTAACATTACCAAAATTGGAAAAACTAATGCGATAATTATCATCTCATGAAAATATATTAATGTGATAATTATCATCTCATGAAAATATATTAATAGATTTACAAAAAAAATTAAACAAAATTTTGCAACGAAGGAAAAAGTGAGAAAAGAACACACCAACGCTTTTAATTACTAAGGATTAGTCACATAATTCTTTAAGAGGAAGAGGTATGGGATGTGGTCATGTAGACAAAGAGGCATTTGAATGCCACGAGCTAATAAAGTTCTATCCATTTTGAAAAGGAGTGTAAGTTCAAGAATTCACAGAAACAATGTTGAAAATTTCACTAAAGGTGAAGTAGTTTTTTTAATGTATTTAATTTTTTTTATTATATTATAGGAGAAATGTGTTTAAATGATATTTGGTTTTTAATTTTCTTTTATATTATAGGGATATATTAGAGAAATTTTGAGGTTTAAAATAGGTTTCAAAAAAAATGTATAACCAAAATCAATTTTATAAGAATTATTTTATTTATTTATTTTTAGTAAAAATAAAAATAAAAAAATAAATTATTTTTTCAGGATTCTATTTTCACAAATCTTCTTATGGATTTACTTAAATTTCGAGCGGAGCACTCGTTGGATGCAAAATTTAATTCATCATCCAAAGAGTACCTATTTTCCATGCTTCAATAGACCCTGCTAATTACGATTTGAATATTATTATTATTATTATTATTATTATTATTATATATTATTAAATATATATATTATATTTATATATATGATTATTCCTTCTAAAATTTGTTGATATAATTCTAATCTTATTTATTATTTCCGTTTATTATTCTATAATATTCCTTAGAAGGCCCATTTTAAACATTAAAAATTTCAATAATTGGTTTCTTTAAAGGATGAAATAGTTAAAAAATGAAGTGAAGTTTGGAGATTATAAGGTAATAAGGATTATTGAAGAACAAAGGTTGATTGTGCATGATAAGCAAGGCGAGGTAAGGAAATATCAATATAGTTTTTTGGTTTCTAGTTTTTAATACAATCTTTTAAGTGTAGTTCAATTGATTGGAAAAAAAATATGAAGTGTTTTTATAATGGAAGTTAAAAAACTTTAATAAGAGTGATGCATAGTAAGTTTGTAGCATTCTAATGACAACAAATAGAAAGTTTCTAGTAAAATTTAGTTAACAAACTAAAAAAATATTAAAATAATAATTGAAGATTGTAACTTGTGGCCTAGGTAATATGGTCATTTACATTTCAAGGGGATGAATTAAAGGATGAGCATTTTTAACAAGATAAAAAATATCATGGTTAGGAAATCATTCCAAGAACTTTCATGACTGCTACAACTAGTTCATTTAGATATTTGTTGTCCCATGCATGTAACAAGGATTGGTCTTTCCCCAGATCTAGATGTTGGACTACAGATCAAACGTATTAACTAAGCTTGTGAATTCCCCTCCAATTCACACAAAGCAAGACTTCTACGATGACAAGGCATGCATGCAACTATAATCCTATAGTCGCTCTCATAGGCTTGCCTTCCAGTTGTAACACCCTCCTCCCACATCTACCCAAGCAACTGGTCAGCCGGGGTAAACATGTGATGATAGGTTACTATGATATGATTCAACCTCCTAGGTGACCTTAACGAAATAGAATCGATGGAAACACAACACACAGACCTCCCTCAGGTGCTTTGGGACCCTTAAGAGCTAATCCACCACTCCAGGTGCCCAACCCCTGAGTTAACCTAGCATTTAGATGAATTAAACCAAAATTCGCTCGGCATGCATGCAACTATAATCCTATAGTCGCTCTCACAGGCTTGCTTGTGAGCGACTAGATACCCAAATTGTCAGTGCTATGCAAGTGACTTCGAGATTTGAGCCACTTTTTTAGGCCCAACGCCCAAGTCACTGCCCAGAATTGAACCATCTCTTAAAATCAATAAAATAGCATGGAAATGAAAGTACTAAAGAAAATACTTTTTCAAGACCTTGACTGGACCCCTACTAGCCATAACAAACATTTTTTCAAACACTTAGTAAATATGCAACCTACAAGTGTAAATAACATATATGGGCATAGGGGTCTCATACTTATCTGAGATTCTCCATGAAGCATTGCTTCCTTATCACTTTAACTATCATTCCATCCATTAGTTCATAGATACATTATTCATTCATTCACAAGTAAAAACATGGTGAGAGCCATACATAGTTGTTGTCATGAAACACACATATAACTAGCATAATAACAACAGAAATACTCATGAAATTACAACCATATAGACCACATATAATCCATCAAAATGCTCATAAAAATACAAGGAGAAATAAAATTTCATTAATGATGCCAAAAACCAAGCCTGGGATGGGACTTCCACGTTCCACCCAACCATAGAATTGTTGAGCCAAATCTCTCTTCATCCATTCACCCCCGTGCCATATTCCAGGCATGAATGTGGGACTCAAACCAAAAGAACCAACCAGGGAATACTGAGGCTAAACCACCTCACCCTCATCAATAGAAACTAGGCTTCGTTGTAATCCATCCTTGATCACTAGGCAAACACAATGAACACATCATAATAAGCTTTACCATGATCTCCACCCGATCATTAAGCCAAACAAGCATGGATGCCACCAAGTTACTCCACCTACACCATGAATAATTTCTTGTCTCCTAGTCTCTCAAGCTTTAACACAATCCAAACCTGGATCAGTAGGCCCTATATTGAGACCCCAATCTTTGAGGCTTTACCACAATCCACATCGAATCACGAGGCCCTAAATCGAGACGCACTCTCCAGACTCTACCACATATCCCAACTCGGGATTGCTAGGCCCAATGGAGAGAAAACCACCTCTTGGCTTTACCATATATCATGTCATTCATTGGAAAGGATTCCTAGGCCCACCAATGCAACACAATCTTGGCTTTAACGCAACCCACAGTCTGGATCGGGGGTCACTAGGCTAGTGGCTTTACCGTGATCCGTAATCTAGTTCAGGGACCATTAGGCCATGTTCTCTATCATTTCGTAGATCCACCTCACTCAATTTCGAATCCATCAGGAAATAACCAAAACATGAGAACCCCATCACACCATGATTATCTGGAAATGGAAAGGCTAGGCTGAAAACACTGTTACACTTGGAAAAACCCATGCCATAACAACAAAGAACCACATGCAATACCATGCATGTGAAATCTAGCAAGGAAAATACACATGCAAATCGATATTTGCAAAGAACCATGATGTAGCTGCTTGATCATGCTCTTCCTTGCTTGCTCCTTCCTTCCTCTTGCCTCATTTTCCTTTCTTGATCCCATGCATTGTTGAAGAAAATGTAACTAGGTTCGATATTTATACATGCAATTTTGATTTTTGTACTTGTAATGAAAAGAAATATTGTTTTTGTAAATCATATGAATGAGTTTCTTTCTCATTCCATAGGTCTAGGAAAGTCAAAGAGTCAAAATCACGAGCTCTTCTTGAGCATATTTATAATGAAGCTACCTAGTGTCTAAGAACAGCCCTCCAAGACCAACATAATCCTCCTAAAGAGAAGCAAGAAAAACGATGGAAAAACTTTGGCACAAAATAATTGAAGTCATGTTGGCTAGAAAAATAAACACAACAAATCAATTGGTTATGTTGGATCATTATGGAGGCATGACCACTATATATACCCACCTAGGGTCACCACAAATGGGAGGAACAAAATCTTGTATTCCCTGAAGCAACTAAGATAAGAACAAGGTCTGCAACTTCACATATATTGAAGAAGTATATTCTCCCAGATGGGATAATTAGGAGCAGGATCTCGATGATGAGGTACAGTGATACCTTCACATTCCACTCTAAGATCTTAGTTAAGTTCAAGGTGTTGGAACTCAGATAGGTATAGGACTATGTATCTTTGCATAAGGATCAGTCTTCACTGTGATTTCAAATAAGTATTATTATGATGATTACATTCTTGACGTAATACTAAAGACAAGGGTCTCAGTGATTCATCCAAGAGGATCTCGAGACACCAAGGGAAAGGATAAAGGCTCGAAATTCAAAATGGCAGAAAGGAGAATTTGATGGTATCAGTTGAGAGGGCTCGTCTTCTTGATCGCGATGGCGTGAATGGTTTGTCAATCCGAGCTCATATGCAAAAGATAGAGTTCTTCAAAGATTGGTATGGCAGAGGAAAAATGGGGCCCACAGTGCACCACATGGCATCCCAGTCAGCGCGTGGGACCCACATGGCAGCCCATCAAACGCTGACATATGGTACCCTGTCATTAGCCTCCTAAAACTGCACAAAAAATATTTTAGTTATAACTACACTTTCATATAGTTATCCCATTACCCATATCAAAAAAACAAATCAAGAAAAATATATAATAATAACCAAAATATAAACAACCATGTAAAAATATTCTAACCATGGGAAATATTATGATTATATAAGCAGTGGAGGGATATGGTTTAACCATATACCATATAAAGTTATAAAACCAACGTATGCCATGGTTGAATTAAAGCTATAACATATGGTGGTTATAACACACATAACGAAGTTTCCATGAAGATTGCAACATATATAGTAAGATACACATGGAAATATGGTGGGTGGGGGCAGCCATGTGGTGGTCCCGCCGCCCCCACATTACCAACGTACAGTCTAAAGTAAAATCATGCTCCGTAGGTTTTGGTGAGTGGTTCCGTGGAGTACGGGCCCACTCCCCCAATGAAATTTAAAATAAATTATATATGGCATACGGTTTTATGAAGAAGGGCATATGGCTATTTAAAATGGTTTTTGATAAATATAAATCATAACAACATTATGGTTTAATCTGCCCAAAATTATATAAACTCATTTTTCTACCCTTTTGCAAGGGAGAGATCAATGGGCACGGATTTTGAGACCAGGTGGCGGAACCCTGAGCACTGAGTGAACCTTGCTTGAGCAGAATTTTTGCAGGAGGGTGATTTTGGTCCATACTCAGAATTGGGGAAGTTTCATATCGATTTTGCACCTCTCAATGACGGGAATCCATTGGTGGTGTTAGTTTCTGCAACAGAGCTCTCCAATTTTCAGGCATTTTTTAGCATGGAGGTATAATGCTCCATTTTGTAAACTGATGAATGTAACTTCTTTTGATATCATTTTTAATGAATGAAGGCCTCCCCATTGATTGAGCAAGGCCCGAAGACGTAGTCCAGGAGAGACGAACTCCGTTATCAAGTTCTTGTCTTCTTATGTGTTTCTTCTTCTTTCTCTCACATGTGCACATTTAAAGTTTCTCTTTAGTTAAGCTACAAACTGTTTATGTAATTCTTTTAATGCATCTATAAAAAAAAAAAAAGATAACTTGGATCAGTGATACTCTCTAGAGTCATAACCTTAAGCATAGTTATGATTTCAATGGTGATTCTGTCTCAAGGATATAATCTCATTGAAGGGGCAGCTATGGTGAAAATAGTGAATATCTCGAGGATGTAGACATGTTGATGATCTCAGAAAATGTGCAGTGAGATGATGATGATCTCAGCAGTATGAAGAAGAGGATTGACGTCTTTGTCTTGGAGTGGCTTAGTCAGTCAAGGGCCATGGTCTTGGTGTGTGACAATTGGAATCTCTAGAAGAAGAATTTAGTGTTGATTTTCCTCTCCAAGAGGGAGAGGTTTTGGCCCTAGCAGAATGCCTAAATCCTGTGTTCTTGTCTCTTTGTTTTTGGTATCTATTTGATGAAATAAGAAACACCCACTCTAATAAGATTAAAAAGAAGATTGTGCTAACAAGAAAATTAAAAATGTCTCACAAATAGTTATCAAGTCAAGAAGAATCTCATTAACTACATGTGCCTCAAATTCTTCAACATGCATAACCATAGCAAAAACTTGAGCCAAGAGCTTACACTGACTAAGAGCTTGCCAACTGATACTCGTAAGCCTTTTTATTAATGAGGCCTCTATTTTCTTTATTTTCTATTATTTTCCTTCAATTTCCTCCTCACATGCAACCTGTGACCTTTCACCTTCCTTTTCTCCTAATTTCCATTATTTTCATAAATAAATGTGCCAAAAAATGCCATTTTTCCTTTCCAAAGCCTTTGTCATTGCCTTTGGCAATTTCCTTAGCCATTAAACCGATAAACACCCACACTAAGATGTCTTTCCCAACATTTAGCTTGGAATATGTGTCCCATTGACCATGGTCTTATATATTTTTACATGGAATTTTTACCAGGGTTGTTACAGAACCCTCCCCCTTGGGGGACACTGTCCTTGGTGTTCAATGACACCTATAACCAACAAAGTTGTTGAAAACAAAACATACTCCCCATGGAGCTTTATAACACATCTCATTACGGTATTTACAATAACCACATATACACATATGCACATTTGCTAAACTAGCAAGTAAAAGGATACGATTCTCATATCAATCAACAAGGGAATCCAGAGGCTCACACCTACATCCTCAAAGTAATACCAGGATTCACCTCCTTTTTAGGAAGTCTAAAATCCATTGCAAAGTCAAATCTACATCCAATGTCCAATGCTACAATTTTGTGCCACTTATCCTTTCAGCGAACAATTATCGGCTCATTGTTCTATGGCACAATCCTAATGTGCATCTGATTCCATCTGGAAATGCTAATAACAAAAACAAACATATCTGCAACCTTCTCTTCTCTGTTATACAGTCCCTGGAGAAATTCAATCACCCCCTTCTCTGCAGTCATTCACCTTCCAAGTTCACCAGCATCCCTTATCCTGGGTGATCCATCCCTTGGTAAGGCTTTCTCGCATCAAAAGATACAAAAACCAAGGCACATATATACCTCAAAACGATCATATTGGTCATAGCATGCTCATGGAAATCAATGGACACTATTGGGTACCAATGTACCACAATGGCCTTGCTCGTAAAGTTCTCTACTAGCATATTGTTGCATGTTCCAATTTCCTTTGTTGTTGTTGCCCATTCTTGCAATCGATTTCAACCACCCAACCATGCATGTTTATGCATTCCTATTCCAAGCACATTTATTCCATTAGATTCAAATATATTGAAAAAACCTCAAATCATACCTCATTGGTAGCTCTTCAATAAGGTACATTTGCAATCATGTTTGCTTCATGTTACAACAAGTCAAACTAACTATTTGATCAAAACATCATGTATAAACATATCACATCAGGTTAGCTCAAAACATAACCATCGTAGATCAAAATCCTAAATTGCATGTAACCATCATAAACAAGAATCATAGATCACATATAATCATCATATACCATAATCATAAATCACAAGCATAATAAAATTGAAATAAAATGTTGATACTTATCCTTTTATCAAACCTTAGCTTCTACCTTTGTCTTTATTTCGTACGCACTCTAGATCGGTTGCCACACCAGAAAAACACCCAGTGCCTTCTCCTAATAATGTGTATGTACACATAGTGTGCATCACACACTGCATACAACAGCATGCGCCTACATCTGACATACAACACAACACAAATATGTATATAGAGTGCAACACAATAAATGCATATGTCACGATACCATGATTACACAATGCACATACATAGTACCGCATGCCTGCAACACAGCATGTACGACATGCACTCAATCTCACATGTACCAAGCACCACTTGCACAACATGTGCACAACATCACATGTACATGACACCACCTACACAACATGTACACAAATGCCATATGTACATTGCACCATTGTACAACGTGTACACAATACCACATGTACACAGTACCACACGCACGACATGTACGCGACACCACATGTTCACAACACCATATACACAACATGTACACAGCACCATCTGCACACAACGCCAGTTCTACAACATGTACACAACACCACATGCACACAGCACCACTTGTACAATTATGCACACCAAACCATATGTACATAGCACCACATATACAACATGCATGCAACACCACATGTACAAAGCATTGCATATCCAACATGTACATAACATCATTTGTACATAGCACTGCATATCCAACATGTACATATCATCATCTTCACATAGCACTACATATCCAATATGTACACAACACCGCATATCAATCATGTACGTGGCACCATCTATACCCATTACTGCATATGAAATATTTGCACAACACTATATGTACCATCATGTACATAACATTGCATAAACAACATGTACACACGCTATATACACAACACCGCGTGCACACAACATCATAAATGAAACATGTACAAAATATAAAACATATGCACAACAGTAATACTACACATCCAAAACCACATTGTCCTTACCAAGAAATCTTGCTTCTAGTGTCTTATGCTTATCCTAGCATGTCGCAGACCACACTGCTTTCACTTTGTTGGTGTATTCTTCGGTATAACCTGTCCATAACATAAGCATAGGCATAATACAAGCATACAATATAAATTCATATTCACATGATATTGACCTCATATATTTGTCATGACTATTGTTCCCATTTATTCCTCATAGCTGGGAACTTCTTCATGCCATTCGCTTGCATAAGCAATCATTTTTCCACAAGAATGATTTTTGATGATCTGTCGGATAGTGACATAGATACATGGATACATACATACATATATGTAAACATTAGCATAAACAATCATGATCTTGTCAGACAACGATATGCATACATACATATATATACACATAAATGTTAGAGTTAATTATCCTTATCCATGATGACCCTGTCAAACATGATTTACATATACACCTACATGTATACATATATAAACATCAGCATAATCATGATCATAACATAATTATTAGATATCAAGGTCAAGGTTTAAGAGAACTTCCTTTATTCATGCAACACATGCGCAACATTAAGAATAGGCATTTCCAACATAGCCAAGGCATCTGACTCCTTAGATCCATTTACTTTACCTTTTTGGTTACCTTTCTCATGAATTTACTTTCACTGTCCATTTACTACAATGGACCCAGCTAGTCCAACTAACTATCATAGTCTTACCTTCTGCTATGCTTACTCATGCACCGAGCTTCATCTGTGTCTTACATTACCTGTTAGGTACCACACAGCTTTCTCTGACCTCCATTAATTTTCCTCTTTCCCAACCAATTCCCAAGGCTCAAACAATAAAAAGAAAGAATGAAAACAACAACAACAACAAGAGCATGAAAACCAAAAGCAATACGACATCGCAACAAAGTGGAAAAGGCCTTGCACCGAACATAAACAAAACCACAATCAAGCTCAACAATTCATAAAAGACCAAAAGCACAAGACGAGCAACAGATAGCATGATTGAATGCCCATGGCTCCCAAGAAAAGCTCAACCTAAGCCTTCTTCAAAATGTCATGGAAATTTATTTTGCCATGCAATCCCCTTCAACACATAAGTGTCAGTGCATAAATAAACATAACAATACACTATTTACCTTACCTTGTTGTGTTAAGCACATTTCTTGCAACTGAACACATCCACGCCATTTCTCAAGGGACTCCAATTCCCTTGACAAATCCTCCTGCAACTAAAGACTTGCTAATATATCTGTCAAGTACATGTTCATGACTATAGTACATATCCACATAAGGTTAGACAAAATCAAGGTTAAGAATACTTCTTGTATGTGAGGCACTCATTCGTTGGGAATAAGGGTTTCCCAAACCTATCCAAAGGAATTCTTGTCCAATTCCTTCATTTTACCTTTTTACTTGGTTGTATTTGAGGCTTACTATGTACTTCCACATCACCCAACTATTAGTTTTAAAGCACATCAAGTGTTACCTTGTCACGCTAATACCAAGCATGTTTCCTGCAACTTCTCACACATGTCAATCACATGTTCCAAATGTCAAGACAATCATATATATCAATTTGAAATCAACTTTTACAAACAATCATGTCATAACCCATAGTCAACTCATATTCATTAGACATAATGCTACAATAGTCACCTACTATACTCAAGTACATATCAACTGTTTCAACACATATGTATTAATACAATCATCTCAAAACAAGATCATTTGAACATATACTCATATTAGGCAATTCATCAAACATTCAACTAACTTGAAAACATACCATGTTAAATAAATTAACTAGATGACATAATCAAACAGTCAAGCACCAAATAGACGAAATAATCAAACATTCGAACACTAAGTAGACGACATAATAAATCTCGTACCTTAATGTATCTCAAGGGAGGTTATCTTGTTTACACAATCAATCTAGTTAGCAAGATATAACTTTACAACATGTCAACTCAAACATAAATAAGATCATGATATTCATAACACTAACTAACTAACATGTTCACATCATAAACTCATGAGCATTTATTATTTATGCATAGAAATCACATATGTACAATCGGTCTAGATTAGTAACACACAATGCAACAGAATAAGTTAACTCATACCTGAATGTCATAACCCTAACCATCTGCATGGGCCAATCCAATTTAGCATGATACAAATGACATCAAGATCTTAATGAAATAATGCCAATCTTCAAGTTACTAGCATATAACAACCATAATCATATAACCTAATTGTCAAGCTAACTAGGATATAACAACAAGAAGTTAACCTATACATACTCATCAACAACATATAACATAATCATCATGTTATCAAATATAAAACAACAATAGAAATGCATACAACTACAGGTTGTTGAAATGTGGCAATAAGAATATTCCAATTTAATTTTTCCTTGAATTAAATTGTGAATTAAAATCGAATTTAGTCTTAACAACTACTTGGAAATAATTGATTAATTCATTTTGAA